>PVJH01027323.1:0-28788 GCA_004026705.1 Nesogale talazaci | reverse complement strand
CGCGTGTTGCTGGCGCTCCGGTGGAGCCCCGGGAGCTTGCTGAAGCTGGCCCTCTGGTCCTCCAGGCGGCGGCTCTGAGAGCTGGCAAGAAGGTCCAAAAACTCATCGGTGTGCGGGGACACCACAGGAGCAGACGGGGCTGGGGAGACAGAAAGCAACACCACCAACCCCAGTCAAAAAGCAAGCCCACAGATGCACGGTGTCTTTAGAATTGTCTTCCTATTGACTTCCCAACCATTTGACTTGACTCAGAGCGAATCCAGACATCACACCGTTCCGCAGTTCAATCACAGAGCAGTGCTGTCCAGTCGCTACCATGATCAGTTTCAGAACATTTTCTTCCTTTTTGAACTCCTTGAGAGCAGCCCTCCCCCTCCCCTGGGGGGCTCTCCGGGAACCCTTATTCTAGTGACTGTCTCTACAGATTCGCCTCATCTGAGTTTCACATACCGAAAACACACACAAATACTTCAGCACATCAAAAAGGGTACCAACAGTGACAAAATACACTGAGATAACCCCCACTATGAAACAAACACAGACAATATTGGAAAGCAGATGATGCGCACAGTGTAGGAGATGGGAGATCAGTGACAATGTTTTAAGCATTCAAGTCAGATTCACCATTGTAACCCACCATCTCTCTCCAACACTGGCTGTCTGACAGCAAGGCTATTCCACCCCTCAATTACGGTCAGATGGAAATCACCCGGGCTTATTTCCCGTGCAGATCCTGCAGATGTACTACGTGTAGCCTTCTATACACCAGAATCTCACAATTTTCGCTGATGTTATTCTCGCCTTTGGATTCGGATGATCATAATTTACAATCCTTGGAGTCCAAATGTTCCTGTGCTTCCCCCATGTGGACGTGGTTGTGTCTCACTTAGATAGGCTGCTTGCTTGGAAACAAGCCTTTAAAGACCCAAGACACTATTCTTTCTGGCAGCGGTCACCACACTGTGCTCCTCCACCTATACTTCTGTGTCTCCTTCATGAGGGCAGGTATGGAGCGGGGCCATAATGGAAGAATTGTTTTTAGACTGGAGCCCCCAATCCATTGCTGAATCTATGTTTTTTATCTGTCTCTGGTTCACCTGAGAGACACCTATGTACCATTTTTTTACATATAGATACAGTATTTTCCCTTCTTCATCCCTCAACCCTTGCTCTCTCCTCTTAGTTTGGCTTTGCTGTGGACAGTTGCTTTCAGGCCGGGATGACCAGATGGCCCTGTGTTTTTTGTCTGGGGCGGAGGGATGGTGGTGGAAATGAACCGAAGTATACTTTGCATGTTCCACTGGGAGGTTACTCAGATTTAACAACACAGTTCTCTTTAGCTGGGCTCCCCCCCGCCCCAAGTGGAATTTTATAAGATCTGGGTTTAGATTTGGGAAGGTGGATAAAATGTGTCTTCACAGTTTCTTAAACTGTGAGAGTTTCTTAAACAGTTTCTTAAACTGGGAGAGTGTTTTACATTTCATGTCCTGGGTAGGGTTTATTTAGTGAGCTACACTGAGAATTAACTGAGAGTGACCAGTCTTAGTCTGTGGGAGAAGAAACCGACTGGTGGCTGAACAGAAAACTCCCAGGACCTGTGCGTGCTCCAGCGGTGTGAGCTGACTGGCAGGTTCATGTACGGTGCCTGACATAGCCCCCAGGGGGTGCAGAGCGGGGCTGCCTGCCCGGGCGCTGTGCCACGTCTTCGTGGAAGGAGGTCACCAGGCCTTTCATTCACGGGTGCCTCACACTGCCAACCTTCAAACTGCTTGCACAACCGATTTCTTCAGCCCCTCTTTCCTATTTTCCCTAGCCAGCTAATGAAACATTTACATTTTATACATAATTATAAATACACATAGTGATCATTTTTTAAGATTCAGAGACACCTGGATTCCGGCTTATTTATCTCATGAGAAGTTGCCAGAGTCACAAAAACAAACAAACAAACACAAGAACTGTCGCTTGGTGTGAGTGGAAAGTGCCATCGCGCTCCTCCCCGGCATGGCTGGCTGGTTCCCAATGGCTGCCCTGGCAGGTCCCAGCCCTGCGGAGCCACAGTAAAGGAGGGAACCATTACCATGGTGACACAGACCCAGAGAGACTTACTCGGCAGTACCCCCACCTTGTGGGGCGTGGACGTGGGGTTGGCTGAGGCGGCTCGGCAGTCCTTTCCTTGCAAGCAGCACCTTTGGTCGTCCATCCTGTTGCTTTGAAACCGGCTCAGCAAGTCAAAGAACCCCTCATCTCCGATAGTCTCTGCACTGATTTTCTGAAATATGGAGCGCAAACCCATGACACTGACGTGTGCTACCTGCAGGGCCCTGGGAGAACAACATCTTGCAAATGCCATCAGTGAGCGATAAAAAGCAAAAAATGAAACTTTGACATTTTTGTTGTTGTTTGTTTGTTTGTTTTGGGCATCACTGCCCCCTGGTGGGAGTGGGAGGCCCAGCCTTGCTCCTGGAGAGCTGCTGCTGGATTTGAACCGCCAACCCAGTGGACTGCAGTCCCGCACTCAACCACTTACACTATCGGGGCTCAGCCCTACATATACTTTTTTAAAAGAATACAAGATAGAAACATTGCCGATAAAAAGACTATGTATCACTTCAACCCAACTTTTAACAAAAAGAACGTTTTTTGTCTTTTACCTTTGGATTCCTACACTTTGAAGGCTAAAGAAACGTAGGAACTGCTAGAAAATGGCTTGCGAATCATGCAAATATCAGTGCCTCGGGCGGAAAGTTCAGTGCTAAGACTACAGCAACAAAACCCAATGACAGCGCAAGTATATTTTCTAGTGTAGTGGTTTCAAAGACCTCTTATTATAAATAGTTGAAGATGCAGAAAGATACAAACTTCAAATAAATAAATATTTTGCAAAGTAAAATAAGCTGTCAAAAATTTGTATGGAAGATTCAAAACTACGATTAATGCAACGATGAATACAATCACATTATTTGCACAGTGATGTAAGTATTATAACAGGGCACACACACCAATGTCATGGGCTCGAGAATGCTGAGCGGAGCTTAAGGAAACAGCGATGTGATCAGCTGAATCGACACATACATGATGGGGATGTCAGAGAGAGAGAAAGAAATCAAGAAAGGACCTGGAAGAAAAATGTCCATAGTTGACGAAGACTAAAACTGAACAGACGGATGATGGTTAACAAGATCCGAAAGGGTATATCCGAAAACAGACGCACCAACATACATTACACTCGCACTCCTAAACTCCAAAGAGAAAATCCAGAAGAGCAGCCAGAGAGAGAGTGGAAGTTTTACACTTCGTGGAAACCCTAGAGGTCAGAGAAAAAGAAAAGAAAAGAAAGCAGCCCTGGAGGCCAGAAGGCAGTGGGAAGACAAGTTTAAAGTGCTGGGAGAACTGAACTCGCAGAGGGGGCACTCACCTTCCCCTCGCACATAGGCACCTTTGTGGGACCTGCTATGGCTGTCTGGTGGGTGTCCCAGCTGTGGTACCGGGAGGAGCGGGGCTGTGATCATGACTGATACCGGGGGTGAAGGGGGAACGGGGCTGAGGGGCGGATGGTGACCAGAAGGGAAAGGGGATTTATAATGAAGTAATAATGAAGGCAGGAGGGGGGCGGGAACACTAGAACAGATTGTGATTGCACAACTCATTTTAAAGGCAATTTAACCACGGCGGGAAAATCCTCTAAAATTGATGTGATGATGATTGGACAATTCTCCTTGATATGAATGAATGAGTGAATCGCACAATATGTAAATTATGTGCCAATAAAACTGATGGAAAAAATGTGGGTAGAAAAAAAAAAAGGGGCTGAGCCCCGGTGGCGTAAGTGGTTGAGTGCGGAACTGCAGCCCGCAGGCTTGGTGGTTCAAACCCAGTGGTGGCTCTCAGGAGCGGCACTGGGTAGCGCCCACGACCACTCGAGGCAGGGATGCCCCCCCCAAAAAAAAAATGTGGGTAGAATGAAGATATTTCTCAGATTAAAAAAATACTGTGGGGGCATAGTGGCATAGTGGTTGTGCACGGGACTGTGGCCCACTGGGATGGAGGTTCACCCAGCAGCGGCTCCACAGGAGCAAAGGCTGGGCCTCCTACTCCCACCACCAGAGGGCAGTGATGCCAAAAAAACCCAACCAACCAACCAACCAAACAAACAAAACAACAACAACAAAAAGGGCTGAGCCCCGGTGGTGTAGTGGTTGTGCGCAGGACTGCAGCCCACTGGGATGGATGTTCAAATCCAGCAGCAAGGCTGGGCTTCTTACTCCCACTACCAGGGGGCAGTGATGCCCCACCCCCCCCAAAAAAAAACCCAAAGAAACAAAAAAGCACTAGAGAGTTCTTTAGATAGAATTGGAAGGGGAAAGGACAGAAGCATCATAAATATATGGACAAAAATCTACACTAATATTTTACAGCTAATTATAAGAGCCAGTTAATGGCATTACTGGTTTGTAACTTCAGCAGTTATATCCGACATGATTTCAAAAGACAAATACATAAGTCATAGTAAGATGCAATATAAGCACATAAGACATCACTTAAAACAACTTCATAAAGGAGGAAGCAGTGTAGGAATAGAGCTTTTGTGCCTTACTGAATTAAGTTGGTAAGAATTTATGGGCTGAGCCCTGGTGGCGTATTGGTTGAGTGCGGGACTGCAGCCCACTGGCTTGGTAGTTCAAATCCAGCGGCAGCAAGGCTGGGCCTCCCACTCCCACCAGAGATTAGTGATTGATGCCCCCCCCCCACAAAAAAAGAATTTAAATTTAAACTAGGTAACTATATATCAAAGGACAGGAGTCACAATGGTTCCCTACAAAAATGAAGCCAACCACAAATGAGGGCAGTTTATGATGGGAGGTGAAGGCTAAAGAAAGGATAGTAAAGAAACCAAAACAACAACAACCAACAAGACACCCTACTACACTCACTCCCGTTGAGTCCAGTCTGACTGGTCGCAGCCCTGCAGGTCCATAAGGAGTGGGAGAGCAGTCTCTGTGAGAGCAGGTGGCCTCCACTTCCTCCCACACAGTGACTCGGGACGTTTGAAACACTGCCTTTGGGTTGGTGATCCAGTGCTTAACCTACTCTACCACCCAGGTTCCTTAAGAAGGGGTCTCTCTTTCTGTCACACACACACACACACACACACACACACACACACACACGCACACACGGCAGTCAAGTAAACAGCGGTGTTTTTGCAAACAACAGGGACTTGAAACACAGAGAGATGACTGCTGTTCAAAATAATGGGTACGCTATCTGGGTGTAGAATACTTATTGTTTCCGGCTTTGAAGAAGATTCTTTTTAAAAGCAGAAAATAGGAAAGATTTCTTTGCCTAACAAAGGTATTTTACATTAAATGTATACTGTAAACTATAAAACTGTAACAATTCCATATAAATACAAGAAAGCGTCAACAATAAAACCTAGGCACTTCTGGTAGTTAGATCTGTCGTGCCTGTCAAGATAAGTGGTTCCCTGCAGGCGGGCCACACTCTCCCTCTTTGCTTCACCTTCCGCTGACAAGCCACGTGGAGCCAGGCTGCGCCGTGAGCAAGCCCAGTGATTCAGCCACTGCCTTTGGAGCCACAGACTTTGCACCCACCGGCCTGTGCTCTTCCCGCATTCTGCATCTTTGCATGTGGCTGTGTGAGTCTGAAGAGGAATTTATGGACGAGTATCGCACTTATGAACTAGTATTGGACTTATGGACTTGATCTGAACTGGACTGGGATGTTTGCTTGATCTACAATTACTTCTTGAAATAAAGCTCTCTCTTACATATATACAAGTGGCACTGGATTTGTTTTTCTAGTCAACCCCGCCTAACACAGTACTCAGAACAAGACACAATGCTCACAAACTGATTTAAAACATACCCGCTGGGTATTTGGGAGTCGGTGATCCATAGAATTACTGGCATCTTGAAGAACTTTTGTGGAAGAGTTAGTCTTGTATTTTTTCCCCTTCAGTCTATTAACAAAGAGTAGCTTTGCACAAGGTTTGGCAACAAGAGGTTTTTGTTTAGCAAGAATTTCACTGTTCCAGTTCTGTACCTACAAAATTAGAAACACAGATGGAAAAGAAGACATGAGAAGAGCCCAAAGCTCTCGCTGATGTCCTAAAACATGAAAACCAGCCACCTTCCCTCCCTTTGGGAGCTGAGGGTGGTGGTGGATGTCTTAATGAATTCCCGCTCCCAGTGTATCTCACAGAAGACACCAAATGAACACTCTAAATTTCTCTATCAAAATGGTGATCACCTTTGAGAACCTAAGAAAGAGAAAAAAGAGTTTGCCAAAAGTCAATAAAAAGAAAGCACACACACACACACACACACACACACACCTCACCCCTGAGGGGAACAAACAACAGAAATGTGGGTGAAGGGAGACAGCAGATGGTCTGAGATATCAAAATAATAATAATAATTTATCAAGTTTACTAGGGCAGGAGGATGGGGGTGCGAGGGGGAGAAGGAGCTGGTACTAAGGGTTCAAGTAGAAAGAAAATATTTTGCAAATGATGATGGGAACATATGTACAAATGTGCGTGATACAATGGATGTATGGACTATTATAAGAGCTGTAGGAGCCCCCAATAACATGATTTATAAAACAAAAATAAAGTTTGAAGTTTCAAGAGGAGTCATTTCGATTCTAAATGGGTTACTTACAAATTGATTGTAGCGGAACATTCGGGCTATACATCAAATCTTTGAAAAATATTTAAAACACATAGCAACTACAATTTTTCTGTTGATAGAACTCTGGAGCTTTTCACTGAAGTCATTCTAGAATCTCAACGTACAAAACATCGCCTGAAGAGTATCTACTGGTCCAGAGCAGCGGTTCTCCGCCTGTGGGTCGAGACCCCTGCGGGGGCTGAACGACTCTCACAGGGTTCGCCTGATTCGTAACAGCAGAACATGACAGTTAGGAAGTAGGAAGGGCAATAATGTTATGGCTGGGGTTCTGTAGGGTCACCACAACGTGAGCGACTGCATGAAAGGGTGGTGGCAGGGCGGTGAAGCACGGGGTGGAGATTGGTGGAGCGAGAGGGGGGGGTGGTCTGCTTCCGTGAAGATGACAGCTGCAGACACCCAGCGCGGCAGCTCTGTCCCGCTCTCCCAGCGGGACCCACTCCATGGCGAGCAGTTTGGTGGCCTGCGACCTGGTTGACATCTAGGACGGCCTCTACTAGGCTCCAGGGGGGAGCCCTGGTCGTGGAGTGGTCATGGGGTGGCCTGGGATCTGCACGGTCGCAGTTTGAAACCACCAGCCCCTCCAGGGGAGAAAGACTGGGCTTTGGACGCCTGCAAACAGTTAGTTGGGGGATCCCCAGAGGCTGCTCTGAGTCGTCGTCGCCTCGATGGCAGCTTGGTTTCTTTGCCCTCATCTCGGAGTAAGCATTGACTGAGTGCTAGGAAAACGCAGCAGCAGCAGTAACGGCAGGGCCCTGCATGGCATGTGTGCCTCCAATGGCCTTAAGCACTTGCAAGCCACCATATAATGTAGTAACTGCTCATTTTGGTGAGGAACACGTTGCCATCAGCAATATTTACATACAGTCGGAGGCACTGATTTTAAGCATGATGTTGGAAACCATGTCACTGCCACACCAACCAAATTAGAGAGTGTTTCTATTGACCGAGCCTATTTTCCTGCCAGGCACAAATTAGAACCACCCCGTCCCCAGGCGGAGAAACAGGACAGGGGCGTGCTGAGAGAACGGGACCGGGTATCCCACGCCTACTTCCGTATTGCCAGGTAGCGTGCCCCTCTCCTCCCTCTCTCCCGCAGACGATGGGGAGATTCGGCCATCCGAGAGCGGGCTCCAGGGCCTTTGGGTTAGAGAAGAAGAAAAGAGACCTAATGCTAGAACCGAAACCTGCCCCCATTCAAAGTAGCAATGTACACAAATCGCGTTGTTTTCTATATAATTATTTGGACTTTCCTTGTTCTAATTTCACTTAACCATGTTTTACATTTGCCGGAAAATTTCAGCATTCTTTACCTCTTATAAAATGACAAGATTAAATCTGGTGAGTTTCCTCTGGAATTTACTTCTCAGCTATCATGGCAGCGGTCAGGCCGAAGGAGCAAAATGTACATGCTGCTACGTGTCACAAGTTCCCACAAGGAACTGAGCGGCCTTACGTATGAATAGATTCGAAAAGACTAATTGTCGTTATCACAGGTAGGCAGGATTACTTATTATATCAACTTATTAATTGAAGTTTTTTTTTTTTGGGGGGGGGGCATCACTGCTCTCCGGTGGTGGGAGTAGGAGGCCCAGCCCCACTGCTGGAATTGAACCTTCGTCCAGGTGGGCCGCAGTCCCGCGCACAACCACTACGCCACCGGGGCTCAGCCCCTAATTGAAGTTTTCTAAAGATTCTATATGCATTTAAAAAGCATTAGAAAGTTTTATACCACAAAGGCCTATTTTAACCATGGGAAATTAAGACAAGTTATGGAGGTGAAAGAAATCGGCTTGTGTGGTTCTGTACATGTGGTTCACTGGATGTTAATACTCTTTTTTCCATTCATAAAGTCCTGCGGTTATCAAAGAAAACAGCCTAGAAAACATGCATCCTGAATATAATTTATCCAGGAACTGCTTTTCAAAACGATGGAAAAATCTCTACATTGCGACAACCCTGGGGCTTCGGATCATGTTTCTAGTTATTAACATGCCGCCTAAAGGAATGCTCGTGGTGCCATGCTGCCAGCCAGAAGGTCGGCCTGCCTCCTGGGTCTGCAGGAGACAGGTGGGGCAGACCCTCCTGCAGAGATTTACGCCAGCCTGGGGGCGCCGTGCTGCCCGGACCTCTAGGAATGCTCTAGAGGCGCAGACTAGACAGCAAAGGATTTGGTTTTTTTATAGCCTGGTGAGACAGTAACTCTTTGATTGCTGAAAAAATCTTGGCCATAATGTTATTGGTATTAGGTAGACAAAAATAACAAACAAACAAATAATGAAATAAAACAAGAGAGAGAAAGAGAAGGAAAACAAACAACAAAATTTCCTGATCCTTTTTCTGACCTTTTGGGTTTTTTTTTTTAATTAAAAGGAGAAAAGTAATATATGCACCTGGTAAAATAGCCAAACAGTTTAACAAATGGATGACTAGAGAATTAGCGACCAGGCCCTCTGCCTAGATGCGTCACTATTGCATCTTTTTCCTCATCCCGGGGTGCTGGGCGCCTTGGCAGAGGGTACATTTGCAGAAACCTTCTCCTTAAATAGATGGCAGCAGACTGAACATATTTTCCTTTGCAATGTACTTTTTATCATTTTTTATTCTTTTTAAAAGGCACATTGTTAAGTGCTACCCAGAGAGGAACAAGGTTATTTCTATTTAAATTTACAGTGAAAAAAAAGTACTTTATAAAAACTCAGAGAATTTAAAACATAAAGACTTCCAACCTTTTCTGGTGTTAGCTTCATAAGTTCCATATTTTCCATACTGTGTCGGCGTCCCAACTTGGGGCGTGCACCTTTGTTTAAAAGAAAAAAAAAATCAAATAGACCAGAAAGCACTAGCGGTGATAAACTCAATATTACTGGTAGTGAGTCCGACGACTGACACTAAACTCCTGAGGAAGAGGGAAAATGGGCAGAGCGGAACCCAACACTTCTTACTTTTCCCATGTGGACTCTTAAGAACCCTCCCTTGCTATCCCAGGGGCATAAAAATAGACCGCCCACTCCCTCTAAAGTGCTTTGATTGAAAGAAGTTACATTTTGGTTGGAAAACAAGATTGGTTACTAACCTTACTCCTTAATTTAGAAAGGGCATTTTACAATAACTGGTTTTGTACTACATATACGGCCTTTTTAAAAAAATTGTAGAGTGCTGTAAGTAAGTGAAAACACAAGGAAAAGGTTTCAGGCCATCAATTTAGAGAAAAGCAAAACACATTACAATAACATCCTTGCAATTATATTGTTACTTCTTCTAATTTACTCTTTCCCATTTTAATATCTTACAAGATGGTAAGTTAACTTCCAGTCAGGGAACAAATAAAAAGCAGCACCCTACATTTAAAACATTTTCGGAGAGGTTTCATTAAATGAAAAGAATTTTAGGATCTATTCAATCTTTTTTTTTGGGGGGGGGGGCTTGTTTTTTCATTCAATCATTTTATAGAAAAGTATGAGATGTACAAAAATAACTCTGCTTATTCTAGTACTTGAAAAATCATAAGCTATTCAATCTTTAAAGAAAAAAAATCAAACTATTTTAGAAGAGATGTTGGATATCCAGTTTAAGAAAGGAAACATTTAGCACGCTAAATCCTCCTGTACAGGCTCGCATAACCGCCCACCTCTCCTGTGGACAGGTTGACAAATTTAGATTCTTAGGGATATATATATATTTTTTGTCTACTCTGGAGTCAACCACAGAAACTGTTTCCTTGCAGCGCCTTTAGCCAGCGGAAAGTCTGGCACTCGGGGCACAGCCCTGAACAAGGACCATAAATGACTGCGCTCCTGGATCAGCAAGGCAAACAACCAAGGCATATGGGGGAAACGAGGACGCCAAAGAGCTGAGCAGAAACTCTCAAAGGGCAGCTTGAGAAGACAAAATAAAATATTACAATGAAATGTGCAAAGGCCTAGAGTTAGAAAACAAACAAACAAAAGAAGAACATTTTCAGCATATTTTAAACAGAAAGAATTCAAGGGGGAAAAATCAAGCTTCGAGTTGCAATATCGAAAGATAGGCAAAATATTGGATGTAGGGAGCATCCAAAGAATATGGAAAGGATACAGAGAGTCACTGTACCAAAAAGAATGTCAACATTTTGAGCAAGAACGACAGGTACTGAGGGAAGTAGTTCCAGCTGCATGGCAGGCTTGTGTAGTTACATCATCCTGCGTCAACCTCAAGGCATTAGGAGTGAGAGGGAGGAGGGCGGCTTGTCAGTCAGGTCACAGTCTGGTGATGCCTCTCTGGGGGCGAGGCCTTCTCACCAAGGGAACGTTCTCTCTTTCCGCCTGTTGACAAGCCACACCGAGCCTTGCTGGGACCTGTGAGTGTCCCTCTCTCTCTGCTTCACCTTCCTGTTGAAGAGCAGGTGAGCTGGAGGAGCCACAGAGAGACCCAGGCCAGTGCTGAAATGTTTCCACCAGCATCGAATCCACAAGACTCTGCGGCCACAGGCCTGGGATCTTCCTGCATCAGTTTGCGTCCTGCAAATGTTTGCGTCAGTGCATGTGATGGCATGAGTGTGAGGAGGGATTTATGCAGCAGTATTGAAGATCTGGGATAACATCAGATTCATGGACTTGGTCTGGACTGGACTAGGATGTTTTCTTTCTTTTTTTGCCCTGGTGGGAGTAGGAAGTCCAGCCTTACTCCTGAAGAGCTGCTGCTGGATTTGAACCACCAGTCCCGTGGGCCACAGTCCCGCACACAACCATTACTGAGTCACCAGGGCTCAGCCCGGATGTTTTCTTAATATACAATTACTCTTCGATATAAAGCTTTTCGTATACACATATGAGTGTCTCTGGATTTGTTTCTCTAGTCAATCTGGCCTCACATAAGGCACGAGCCAAAAACAGGGCTCCAGGACTTGAGGGCATCTGAAGTGAAATGTCTCAACCTGGGGAGGGCGCGCAGGGAGCACTCACTCATCTATGCTGGGAAAACTGGAAGACAGCTACTTGGCCAACTGACCGGAAGAGATCCGTACTTCTGATCCGTCACAAGAAAGTGACCCAACAGAATTTCCGTATCACAGAGCGGTATCATTGACATCACACGCAAGTAAAATTTTGCTGCAGATCATCCAAAAACAAATGCAGCAGAACGCCGACAAGGAGTTGCCAGAGGTAAGGGCCTGATTCGGACGAGGCCGTGGAACAAGAGATTTCAGGCTGGTGTTAGATGGATCTTCTGGTTGACAGCCGAGAAGACCAAAGCGATGTTTGCTTGTCTCTCTTTTTTTTTTTTAACCATGTCAAGGCATTGGACTGTGTGGATCATAACAAACTGTGTAAGTCTTGAGAAGAATGAGAATTCCGGAACATATCGTGTGCTTCTGCAGCACTTGACCGTGAATCAGCAGCAGCCGTGTGAACCAAACCAGAGATTCCTGCATGGGCTTAAATCAGGAAATGTGTGTGACAGGGTGACACGCTCCCACCACTCTGATGCAGCCTGGATGCTGAGCACATCACCAGAGAAGCTGGGTTACAGAAAGAAGAACACAGCCTCGGGATTGGAGGAAGGCTAATTATCAAGCTTTAGAGGACACAACCGTGCTGGATGAAAGTGGGGAGGACCTGAAGGCCTTGCTGATGAAGTCAGGACTGCAGCCTTCAGTGTGGATCACAACTCCGTGGAAAGAAGACCCAAACCTCCTCCACTGGACCAGTAGGCAACATCATGCTAAATGGAGAAAAGACTGAGGTTGTCCGCGATTTTCTCTTGCTTGGCTCCACAGTGCACGCACATGGAAGCAGCGGTCCAGAGAGCACATGACACATTGGCTGGAGGAGAGCTCCTGCAGCGTTGAGAAGCAGACAGGTCACTTTGAGGGCTGAGGTGGGCCTGACCTAAGCCATGGTATTTTCAATCGCCTCATATGCAGGTGACAGTTAGATCCCGAATGAGGAAGACTGAAGAAAAACAATGCACTTAATTATGGTGCTGGTGAGGAATACCGGAAAGACTATGGACTGACAAAAGAACCAGCGTATCTGTCTTGGAAGAAGCCCAGCCAGAGAGCACCTTGGAGGCAAGGATGGTGAGACTTCATCTCCCGTCCTTTGGGCAGGGCACCCATCATGCGGGGTCACGGAGAAGGAGAGCAAACGGAGGAAGGCTTGGATGGAGGTGGGTGGACGGACGCAGGGGCTACAAGCACGGGCTCCCACAGGAACGGCTGACAGGGTGGAGTAGGGCTGGCGAGTGTTGATGCACAAGGTCACTACAAGTTAGAACTGACCCGAGGGCACCCAACCGCCACTACCACCAGAGGCGGCGGTCTGAGCGTGGGGCAGAGAGGGAGGCTGGGTACAGAGGATCTTCCTGCTGCAGGGCAAACCGATGATGAGGGTTTGGGTGTGACGGGAAATCAAGGGAGGGTTTCAAACAGGGGAGCGATAACATAATATGATTTACATTTTAAAAGTCTTCAGGCTGAGCCCCGGTGGCGTAGTGGTGGTTGTGTGGGGGACTGCGGCCCACAGGGTTGGCAGTTCAAATCCAGCAGCAGCTCTCCAGGAGCAAGGCTGGGCTTCCTACTCCCACCGGGGCAGTGATGTCCCCCGAGCCCCCAAAAAAGTTTTCTGTGGGCATTATGTGGAAATCCAGTGGGAGGATTCTGGGAGGCCAGGACGCCATAGAAAGATATTGGTGGGCATAAATGCCCAGGTTGTAGGAGAGATTGTCATTAGATTTGAGGGTAGGGTTTTTGGGAGGTGGGGGTGCCCGAATGATGGCACCCCTTCTTGAAGAAGAAGATGGAGAATCCCATTTGGGGAGCGGATAAGCCAAGGGCTGTCTTTGAAAATCACCAATGTGTAGTGACAAAAGCCAACAGCTAGCTATCATCTAGACCTGTGCTGTGCCATATGGCAGACACTAGCTACATGTAATTTACAGATTTAAATGAAAGAAAAAACCCCACTCCTTTCACATGAACCGCATTGCAGCCACCAGTAGCCATAAAATGATTTCATAAAACCCCCAACACTGGGCATGCAGTTCCTCTGTGGTACTAGACATATTAGTTACATAATAGAATCAAATAAACAATTTAAAAAAGCAATCAGGAGTCATATGTGGCTCGGAGCTACTATATCAGGGAGCACAAATGAGGCACAGTTCCCGCATCAGGAACAGTTCTAGTGGGCAGTACCCATGTCGACTACCGAAGAAAAGGAAAAAGAGAAAGGGAGACAACACACCAGAAAGGAGGAGTAGACGGATACAAATGGAGAGGAAGAAAAGAGGCCCGAGGACAGGAGCTCGGGCTTAAAAGACCTCGGGCACGCTGGAAAGACAGTGTTAGAGGAACAATGCAGCTCTGAGTGCAGGTCCCCCTGCTGGTGTCACGTGAGCTGCCTCAGAAGCCGAGAGTGGGTACCTCATGACAAGCAGGAGCCCGGAGTGGAGGGTGTCCCTGGGGTCCCGCTTTGATCCAGGAGGGCGGCTTTGACCCCAGAGGAGTGACACTGGGACGGCAGCAGAACCAGGGACTCCAGTAAGAGACGCCCACAGAGCAAGTAAAGCTGAGTGTGTGGGGCCAGGAGACTGCCTTGCAGAGCGGGGTGCCTCTGGGCTTACTTCAGGGAGCTGGGTTCAGAGCTGGAAGTGCCTTCCAGTAACTTAGAGTGCAGTGGCAGGCCCTGTGGAACTTAGTGACACGTCCTGACTGAACAGCTGTACCCTGAGCATTTCTCGTCTGACCTGGAGCCTGTCAACCTCCAGAATAAAACCCCATAATCGTGGGCACTGCTTACTGCGCCCACTGCAATCTATTCTAGAACCTAGCTGAAAAACAGGGAGTGCTGCAAGCCACAGAGCTGATACAGCAGAGAGCCGGGAGAGAAGTGCTTGGATCGAAATCAAACGTTGCTGACTCAGAAACAGGCGTCTGAGCATGTTTTCTCCTGCACCCAAGTCAAACCAAACAACATCTACACAGAGCCTTCTAGGGTGAATAACCAGGTGAAACAATGCTGAGATTTTACTTTAGAGAAATTTAGAGATGGAGAAAAGAAGAGTTGAGCCAGAAGTAAACATGTGTTTTAGATGGACAAATTCAAAGGCCTCTGCATAAAGCAAAAGGGGGGTAAAAGTGGAACTTCTTAGGCTACATTCTCTCTGACATGGCTGTAGGCAGGTATGATAAAGGAATGAACATCTTGTGGATAGAGAAGTTGGGTTTTAGGAGACCTATTACTTACCATGCAAAGTGTTATCAATTTCAATACTTTCAGACATTATGGAGTTATTTGTGCTGTAGCTCAGACCAAGAACCATTTGGAGATCTGAGAGATTCAGGCGTGCTGTTAGTTCACCACTTCTATCCCCAACCTACAACCACAAGCATGTATATTTTAAATAAAGGCAGAGAATGGTGAAGATTAGTTGAAAACGTTGTGAATCTAGGAGTGGAAGAAAACACAGTAAAATGAAAATAGTTATGTAAGTCATGGGGCCGTGAAATGATGCTTTTATTAATAGCTGTTTGTCTTGAAAGAGCACAGAAAGGAAGTGTTTTTAAAATACAGCAGTGTAACAGCTAATTATAATCTGTCATTCTACTCCCTTCTTTAAATACTGGATCACTAGGATGTCAACAAATGAGAATCTAGGTTTATCCCATGACGTACTACTTAATAGCACACAGATGAAACTTCTTTATAGCATTTTATTTCTATATAGCAGTTAGCATTCATTAAGCCAGTGCTAGGTATTATTAAATTACAAATATTGTTTTATATATTTTTTAAAAGCATTAATAATCATTAATCTAATTTTACATCTAGAAAAATGAGGCTCAGAAAAGGTTTCCATTCTCAAAGGCAGCAAAGGACAGAACGGGAATTGGAAGATCTGGATTCTAAGGGCCATGACTTCTCTGTAGTCCCATGCTAGCTCCCCGGAAGGTGGCGGGGAGGGCAGAAGCATGCTTTAGGGACATCCTTCCACATCACCGCATGCCCAGCCTTCCCTTCCTGCCTTCTTACGCCCAGGCCAAAGGAAACACACCTCTGATCTCTATCTCCCAACACCTTTCTCCAGGTCTCGTGCCAAGAGAACGGTATTCAGATGTGTTCAGCCATAGAGGAGCAACCTGGAGAAAGCATAGCATTCCACCCTCCACTGATTTTCAATTCCAAGGAGCCCCGGGGGGGGGGGGGGGGGGGGGGGGGGGGGCTCTGTCAAGTAAGCATCTGATTGCTGCGTAACCACAGGTCAGCGGTTCGGTCCTACTTGCCACTCTGCAAGAGAAAGATGAGGCGATCTGCTGCTGCAAAGATTGACAGCCTCACTGGGAGTTGGAATTGACTCAAAATGACAGCGGGACGGCACAGGCAGTTTAGTTTCATACCTCTCTTGAGATTTCCAAGTGCTTTCCAGCAAAATGCATGGCGTGATCATGGTTTCCGAGTGCTGTGTAGGCATTTCCTAAGCTCCAACAGGCTCTGCCTTCACCAATCCTGCAACATAATTCAGAGCTCTTAATCATGCGGGCGTCCCAAAAGAGGCCTATGTGTAGAGTACAAGCTCTTCAGCACTCATTCAAGCTAACAATGCTGTGGGTGGGGCTAGTCTTTCACATAGAACATACGACTATCAAGGTACTAGAATACCCAGGTAATCCTGAGAGCAGAATCAAGTGCTAAAGTAGAGGACACTTCCTTTCCAAAAAGACATAGCACGTTATAAAACCTCAGGGAGCAGTTTACTCCATCTCCTCCACTACAGATCAGTGCAACCTAGGGGGATGACGCCGATGGGAGAGAAGAACTCCCTACCTCTTGAGGTAGCTCATTCAATTTGAAAAACTGTATCAAATATTTCTTTTGTATACTGAGGTAAAATTCTGTCTTCCTAATAGAATTTGCAAACAGCAAAGGACTAAAGGTCTACAGAGACATGCTGTGTTTTCAAATGATTACAAAAAGATTTGGCCACCATCACTCACTGGCCAGAGGTTGCACACAAAACTCAGGAATTTCAGCTCTCCCTGGAAAACTGGAGCCTTTTTCCTGCCTGGCCCCAATGAGCGGTGGGCATTATCTCTAAGTGCACCATGACCCCTACCAGGACCTGAAAAGAAGACCCTGCAGGGAGCTGAGTGTGTGACCTCGGTCATGGTCTCCACCAACACAGGGACGAAGGCCGTCTAATTCTCCATCATAAGATAGCCCCACCAACAAAAATTTATAAAAGATTTTATTGAAAGGGAAGAAATTCCTTTAAAAGGATTAAAGCAAGCAAAAAAAAAAAGGCAGGAAACAAAAGAGAAAGCTATGAAAAACAAAGACTGTAGCGATTCAATACTGTATCTTCTATTTTAACTATAGTCCAAAGGTTTATAACTTACCTATCATCTAGCTCTTGAGCAATTGCTAGGTGCTTCAGGTGATAATCGATGGCCTTTTCATAGTCTTGAAGTAAGGTGTACGTGTTTCCAAGACTGTAACAAGACTGGGCTTCAACAGCTCTGTCTTTAAGCTGTCGGGCCAAAAGTAGTGTCTTTCTGGAGGAGGAAATTAATTCTTACATAACCATCACTTTTATTTTAAGCTATAATCATCAGAAAACTCCTTTTCCCCCTCCCAGCTTCTTTCTGCTGCCTTGAAGGGCCTAATACCCTCACACTTTTGGAACACAACACACGTTCTGACTTTTAAATCAATGTGATAGCTCTAACAATTTATTGAAGAAAAAGGATATTGAAACACTGAGACCAAGTGCCTCTAAAAATGAAGTACTGAAACATTCTCCTTTATATTAGTGATGATTGAAACGGAGAGGTGCTGACCCATGTGACTTTAATTTAACCCTCACAGTAACTCCAAACGCAAGGTATGCATTCTTGTCGTAGGTAACAGAGGTCTCGGGTGGTACTGGTAAGCAACAAACCCAAATCATAGACCCAAAGCTGGGGTTCACCAGGACAGTGGGACTGCTCGCTTCATTGATGGACAGCAATCAGACTCACCTGTAGTACTCGGAGGCCGTTTCAAATTCACCAAGAAATATGTATGCATTTCCAAGGTTGCTGTATGCTCTCCTTTCGGCCGCTTTATCTCCAAATTCCTTTGCAATAAGGAGACGCTGAAATGGAAAATCCCCGTTAGATACGGAGGGACAAACTCATGGCTGCGCAGGACTTCGAGGGAGAAGATGAGCTGGCTGCAGGGCGCCCCGCTGTACCTGCTCATGAGCGATAACCGCGTCCCTGAAGTTGCCCAGGAGGTAATGTGTGTTTCCAAGGTTCCCGAAGGCTCGCCCCTGGGCTGCTCGGTCACCCAAAACAGTCACCAATGAGAGGTTTTCCCTAAGTGGAAGCAAAGGGTGGTGGACAAAGAAGTTTGGAAAACAGGTTATTTGACTCACAAATGTAGTTCTACAGCCCTAAGGAATCACTTTTTAGAGAGGGCACATTTGCTAGAGGGTGTTTTTAGGAAACAGGATGGAGCACTTTATGAAACAACTCAGGAAGTCTTCCGCCAAGAGTCCTCCAGGCGGAGTTGATCCCAGAAACCCCGTAGCTCAGAAATTCTACAAAATTCTAAAATGGCTGCACACGTAATTGAGACTAAGCAGGGCTGGTTCTGGTTTTCGCCACTAAGTGGCACTGGTCTGCAGTTGAGAGGACAATTTCCCCTGGAGGGGAATGAGACCAGCACTGCAACATTTTAGCCAGTAAGCCCCTTTAGGTTTACAGCATATACTGGAGTATCAGGTGACCTGAATGTCAGCCGAGGCACCTAATTACCACAAAAAAATGTGCAGGAAAACCCAACGTATTCTCGAGTCTATGGAGCACTTTTACCGGCTGGCTCATCATTTCAAAGCCCATCAGAGGTAAAGTTGCCAGTGGGTCCCGCAGGTGCAGGAGGTGCTCTGCTCCTTGGGGCCGCATGGCTGACCCAGGTCCAGGGTTACTCACTCATAATAATCCACGGCTGCCTGCAGCGCCTCCCGCACGTCCTCAGGAAACTCGCCTGTGTCCTGCGGCCCAGGGTAGCCAAAGCTCTTCCCTTTGGCATGGTACACATTTCCAAGATTGTACAGGGCTCTTGCTTCTCCCACCTGGAAGGACATCGGCAGGCTGGATGCTTAGAAATCGGGGGCCACATGCATTTGCAATCTCCTGGCTACTGGTCCTGGGGTGGGTGGGGGCAGGGCCTTTCCCCTGACCATCGACCCGTAAGCAAAGAAACGACCAGGAATGAAAGAAAGACTTGGCCTTCATTCCTTTTCTTCTCTCATTAAAAACAATGTCACAGTGGTTTCTTTTTCTTTACTTTAAGGGGTTTACTCTTTAAGGGGTCCTCAAATGTTTTAAACAGAGGGCCAGTTCACTGTCTCTCAGACAGTGTTGGAGGACCGGACTATAGTTAAAAAAAAAACCAAAAAAACTATGAGCAAATTCCCTGCAGGCCTGGCGTGAGTTGGCTGCTAAGCAGGGTAGGCAGCGGCGGCAAAAACACCTGGTGGGCCGGATAAATGTCCTCAGTGGTTCGCATGTGGCCCACAGGCTGTAGTTTGAGGATTCCTGCTTTAGATAAACTATAGAATAATTGAATCATATTAAAACACAAAGCAATTTCCAAGGAAAAAGACTTGGCCTACCTTGTCGTCGAGCTCTCTGGAAATATCTAGGTGTCGTTGACAACAGACTATCGCTTCCTCGAAATTCCCGAGAACTTTCAAGGTGTTTCCCAGATTGCCACTAGCTTTAGCTTCCCCTAACTGGTCTCCGATGGTCCTAGGAGGAAGAAGCGGAGAAAATGGCATTATAATACAAGCAGCCAGAGGGCAGTGGGCTTTCCCAGACGGGGCCAGTGATACACTTCGAAGGTAAGCCAGAGCTACCACCTTGAAACCTACTTTACATAAAATATTAAGACTTAGCCTCTCTTTCAAAATCTAATTAATTTTCAGTCTTCTAATTATTCTTAGGGCCATGCTCTCACTGTTCACTCATTTAATTAACCTCTGTGTTCAGCGTTTTTTTAAAAAAATCACTAAATTTAGAACCCTCCTAATTAGAACTCAGTAAGAGCACTCCGCTTCCTTAATTGAATGAAGGCATCTTAGAAGCAGCTACTTTGGGGAGGAAGCCGGTGAACAAGCTTCATTTCATTACCTCGCAAGAGTTAAGTCGTGATGGTGGTATTCTAATGCCTTGGCGTAGTCGTGCAAGTAGAAATAGGCGTTGCCCAGCTGGCTGTAAATGGCGCTCAGCGTCTTGAGGTCTTCCGTGCCCACTTGAACCGCAGCTTCGAAGAAGGACACGCCCGCGCGGCAGTCTCCCGACTTACACAGGCGCTCCCCCTCCAGGGCCAGTTCCAGGCACGACGCTTCCATCCTGCGGAGGGACACAGGGCAGACACTGACGGGCGCGGCCCGGCCACATCGGGATGGTTTGTAACTTCCCGGGACTTACATGCAGACAACGTGGTTGGTCTTGCCGAGAAGAGGCCCCTGTCACTGAAGTGTGTACGAGCATCTGCCGATCTTAAAACCGGCACGTGCAATTAATTTGCCTCGCCAGATTTTTCAGAGCCCTGGGGGCTGCCGAAAGAATTTTCCTATGGGCTTATTATTATTATTATTAAGTGGCCTGTCCACGGCAACGCACTATTCATGTCGCTGTGTGTTATTTTGCAACAAGGCTACTCGTCTTATACAGGTGGAAACATTTTAGAACTGTATTTTGAAAATAGTGTTTGTTTGTTTGTTTGCTTTGAATCCGGAGCACTTCTTAAAGAAAATCACGACTTCTGGCGCAGCCTCGATATTGTGTGTGTGAAGAGATGGGTAGATATTGTGACCCGCGGTGGCTCAAGGACAGCAGAGCAGAGGCTCCACAGGGTTCTGGGGCTGAGTGTCCAGGAAGCAGGGTGGAGGGCTGACTTCCACAGGCCCTTGGCTGGGGTCAGAATAACACCCTTCCAGCCTGTGGTCCAGGGCTTCCCCTTTCCACCACCTAGCCACTACTGAAGGGGATCTTCAAAAACTTTGGGAACAATTCCATTTTCCCTAAACTTTTAAAACCTCCTTCTATGTCTTATTGCCCTGCTAGGAGATATATATATATATATTGGCATCACTGCTCTCC
Source organism: Nesogale talazaci (assembly GCA_004026705.1). Taxonomy (NCBI): domain Eukaryota; kingdom Metazoa; phylum Chordata; class Mammalia; order Afrosoricida; family Tenrecidae; genus Nesogale; species Nesogale talazaci. The sequence continues at coordinate 7,944 of PVJH01027323.1, read as the reverse complement.
GGTGGTGGGAGTAGGAGGCCCAGCCCCACTGCTGGAATTGAACCTCCATCCCAGTGGGCTGCAGTCCCGCGCACAACCACTACGCCACCGGGGCTCAGCCCTGCCAGGAATTGATCCTAAGGTTGTATTTCTCACACCAAACCCTCCAAACAGTCTCAGTGTTCATCAATACAGTAATGTTTACAAACTTACACGTTCCACTACAACAGAATACTAGGGAGGGAGTCTCCTCTTCTTGGGAATGAACAGGGCCGTTGGGGCCAGCAGTACCAACAATTCAGGATGATTGAGCTGCTGCCCAGTGAGTTAGAGATACAGTGCACCTGACCATTTCTGTGCCAGACACATAGAAACCACCGTGCCTGCCTACATTCATAGAGAGCGGGGAGGGGGCTTCAAGTAATAGGCAACAACACAGAATTGAAATCATCAATCCAAATGAGGATGTGTCCAGCAAAACTTAACTAGTGGCGTCATTGTATCCTAAGAGCTATTACATTTCTTTAAAAAGGAGTTGGACATAATGATCATTACCTGCAATGATATCAAGCCTGCGGCAGGGCTGCACTGTAGGAGAAAACTACCTTAGGACAGTGATTTCCGTAACAAGTGCTCTGAATAGAGTCTCAGACTCTAACTTGTGATGAATTCTGAACCACATGATGGCTCTGATAGCTTCTATTAGAAATGAAATCAATAATTCAGGTAAGAGCCCTCAGTGCCTCAATCAAATAATATAGCTAACAGTAAAACTATTAACAGCTAATCAGGGCAAGAACTCTGGTGCTGGAAGAGGTTCCACAATGACCTGCGAACTGCAAAGCCCTGGGTTCAAACCCACAGTCACTCCTCGGAAACAAGATGAGGCTGTCTGCCGGGAAATTAGGAAAACCCTGGTGCCCTGGTGGGGCAATTCTACGGTCCTAGAGGGCTGTAGAGACTGGGAATCCACTCGATGGCAGTGGGGTTCTCCTTTAATCAGGGCAGGTGAGTTTATAAATGTTTCAGAAGGTCATTAAGTAGTAACAGAGAGAGAGAGAGAGAGAGAGAGAGAGAGAGAGAGAGAGAGAGAGAAGTTCCTATCCCCCTTTCTCTACAAGAGAACAGGATTACTTCCCAGTTGGGTTGAAACAGAGTATCCAGATGTAGGGCACACACCAGGAAAATCTCTCCCCTTTAAAATCTATCCCACCTACGAAGCCTCTTTGATGCTCCCTAATGGTCTATCCAGCTGTGCCATTAAGGGAAGTGCTTTTCTGTTAACTATAAATAAACAGCGCCTCTCTAGACCAAATCACTTCCATGCCTACTAATAATGGATTGAACATTTTAATTCGGAGTCTTCATTTTCTCACAAACTCATGTTGCTTCCATTTCTTTTAGTGTTTAGCTATTTCCTGTTTTCTGCTGAATGAGATTTTGACTTTCTCTTCTTTAAAGTTAGCTTCTTTGTGCCCACCGTACATAAAACAAAGCACAAGAGGAATAAAACCTTGAAGTGGCACCATCTTAAAGGATTTCCGACGTGCTGGCCGCCTAACCACAAGGGAGGCGGTTTGAGCCTGCAGCCGCTCTGCGGAAGACATGAGGCAGGCTCTTGTCTACAAGAGGTAGGCTCCACGACCCTACGGAGCTCTAGTCTGTCCTGAGGTCATCTCGAGCTGGAACCTTCTCAATCCACGTAGGTGTCGAGTCCTGCTTAATGAACGCGTGTGTGGTGGTGCCATGGGTCCAACGTTGGACTGATAGGCACAAGGCCAATAGTTCAACCACCAGCCACTTGGAAGAAGGATGTGACGGTCTCAGAAAAAGGAGTCCTGCTCTGTCCTATGTGGTCGCTGTTGAGTCAGCACAGGCGCTGCGGCGGTGGGATTCTTCTGGCCTTTGTTGTAAATGACTGTTCTGTCCAAGCCGACAGCCCCTCGAGGCCGAGCGCCAGCTCTCCATCTTTACTGGGGCAGGAAGCTTGCTCCAACGAGTGCTCCCCTTCCTCTCCCCGTTCCCCCAGTCACGGACCCTGTCTCTCATCAGCCCGGACCCGAGAAGCATGTGTGTGTTTACCACAGACAGCTTGTTTGTCCAGCTTATTTTGTGAAAATGAAAAGCCCACAAAACTACCTGCGTTTCAAATCCATATAGTCACTTCGGTTTTTTTTTTGGGGGGGGCATCACTGCTCTCCGGTGGTGGGAGTAGGAGGCCCAGCCCCACTGCTGGAATTGAACCTCTGTCCCAGTGGGCCGCAGTCCCGCGCACAACCACTACGCCACCGGGGCTCAGCCCGCGTTTTTTTTTTTTTTTGGTGGGCATCACTGCCCTCTGTTGGGAGTAGGAGGCCCAGTGTTGCTCCTGGAGAGCTGCTGCTGGATTTGAACCGCCAGCCCAGTGGGCCACAGGGGCTCAGCCCTAGTCACTTCGTTTTAAAAGTGGTTTGAAGATAGGCAGTGAAAACCAGCGAGGCCTTATTTCACCAGGTCCCTGAGTTCTCCCTGTGACAAGGGCAGCCCAATTTAGCATCCCCGGCAGTCCCCAGCTGTCTTTTAAGATGTGTGCGTACGTTGCAAGTTTTCATTTGGCCCTCCTTTACCACTTTGCCACAAGAGGAGGCCCCCAGGGGTGTGGCGGGTTGGATTGTCAATTGCAAGGTCGGCGGTTTCCAACCACCAGCCGCTCCAAGGGAGAGAGATGAGGTTCCTAATCCCACAGAGAGTTAGAGGCTCGGACGCCCACAGGGGCAGGTCTATCTTGCCCCACACGATGGGGATGGGCCGACATGAACTCTTTGGCTATGAGTTGTCAGACATGGACGACGTGTACTTTGTACTATTTTTCAGACAAGAAGATTATTAGCAATCTAGCAAAATTGAAGAATTCGACACCAGAATGGTATGCCCCTACAGCTTATGAGAGTAAGTGAGAAAGCATTGTTACTGTGGTCTGGTTAATACACGCATCCGTCTATTCAAAACAAACGGTTTTAAAACATATCTCTGCAACTGAAGGATGGCGATGGACAGGCCCCTCAGCACGACACTCATTTCAGAGTCTCCCGAGGGTGGGTGTCCTCAGAGGGAATCCAATGAAAGCCAGGGCTTCGGTCGGAGAAGATCTGCAGGGCCAGTCGGCACCAAGGCAGGTCAGTTCAGAAGGTTATGGCGAGAGGGTTTCTGCATCCCCAGGGGGGGAATCTTGGTAGAGTTTCTTTAAGGACAAAGAATGATCACAGGGGCTTATTATGAAGAAGTTTTAAGAAAAGAGAAAACAAACGGGTGAGACAATGGCCAGGAAAGTTGAACCAAGTAGTACTTCTCCCCTCACGACAATGCGCCTGTTCCTTCTTCCAGGGCTGTCCTCTGAGGATTTCAGAGGGCTGCATCTACTCTACACTCTTTTTCCGGCCTCTTTTTGTTCCCCAAACTCAAAGAACATTCTAGAGAACAAGATCTGAGTTCCCCGAGGATGTGCAAACTGCTGCCCTGACAAAGTGCACATCAGAGAGTGCAGACTTCTCTGGGGACAGGTCAGAGAGAGGGAAATGGAATCTTCAGCAGTGTGTGGGGCTCCCTGGAGGATCTGTGAGGAAACAATGCTTCACTTTTTAATAGTTTTATTTAGGGAAGAATTCTATGATTTTGTAGTTGTTCTCATATCAGCAATTATCAATTTTTCATAACACATAAGTAGTATAACACATTCAGAAATATTTAGAAACTATTCAGAAATATTTAGAAACTAACTTCATTTTGCTATAATTCTCCATCTCCGTTTTCTCAAATATTTCCAAAAGTTTTCTGAAATCCCTCAAAAAGTTCCTTAATGTCCAAAGAAAATATTCCATTTCAAAATTATAAAGCCAAAAAAAATTATAAAGCCACTGTGGCACAGAAATAGAACTCCTTCCAGGGATAAATGAGAACTTCCACAATGGAACAACCAGATGTTTAAAACATGCTAAAGAATTGCCAGCTCAGAAAACTTACTCTAGGCCATGGAACTTAATATTTCTATAGCACAACTATCCAGTCAATATGCAAAATTCTTATTCTAGAGAACCGATGAAGCCAGGCGTAGTCTTACCAAATGCGGCTACAGACTATTAGGGTTTCCCTGGGTGAAGTCGGACACCAACACAGACCCATGCTTGACCTGCTCCATGCTGTGGGAGAAGGGCAGATCTAAGATTGTCCTCCGGGCAGAGGTGCACTCGTTCCTCCTTGCCCCCTGCTCTTACTGCATGTGGAAGCTCACTCCTCTTCCACAGGCAAACATCTCACTAGGGTCACCTGATGGTTCCCTTTGTGTCCACTGAAGTTCCACAGGCATTCCATGTCAATGTGGGCTATGTGCCAAATAAAAGACATGGTGGCTGCCCTAAAGGAGCGCACGGTCCAGGAGGAAAAAGGTAAGGGAGGCGATGGAAGCAATGCCAACAGGGCCTTTGGATTTTAGCTTAGTGTGAGTAGTTTTCAGAAAACTTGTGGAAAATGTATGTTGTGGAAGTGCATGTCATGCATGACTTTCCTATTTATTTTCTAATACAATAAACTCATGCTAACTTGTTAAAGCAAGTCTGCACGGGATCTAGTTTGAGGCACTAGAAAGTGCAGGTTATCAGTTTGAAGAGTCCCTAGCAGAGCAATGTGAAATGAATTGTGCTACGACTGAAGCAAGAGCAAACAATAAATGTATGGTGAAGTTTGGCTGGAAGAACGGTGAAATCGTTGACGCTTTACAAAAAACCTCACGGAAACAATGCTGCAGAGAACTCATCAGTCCACAAATTGATGATTTTAAGAAGGGATGAGATGATGGTAAAGATGAAGGTGGCAGTTGAAGGCCACCCGAATCAATTTGCAAGGACACAATTACTCTTGTTTGCGTCCTAACTGAAGAGGACCGATAGTCACCAGCAGATACAACAGCCAACACCACAGACACGTCAGTCAGTTCAGCTTACCCAATTCTGACTGAAAAATTAAAGTTGAGCAAGTTGTTGCGTGCAGATTGTGGTCGAGAGCAGAGTGATGGGATTTTAAACAAGCAGGATCAAGATTCTGAGCATTTCTTCAGAGAATTGTAACATGAGATGAAGCTCTATCGGTATGAACTTAAAAACACATGACAGTCAGAACAATGGTTACCTCGAGGAAGAAAATATCCAGTCAAAGCAGCTTATTTTGAGGATGCTAAAGGTGTTTTGTGTGTTGACTTCTAGAGGGCCCCAAATGGTAACATGTGCTTACGTGTGAAAGTGTTTTGAGAAAGGTAACCAAAAATAACAACAACAAAAACCCCAAGGCCAGGCATGCTTCGCCAGAGAGCCCTCTGCCATCACAACAACGTTCTGGCTCATTCCTCTCCTCAAACAGGGGCCATCTGGCACGAGTGTCAAGGGGAATCACGAGGCATCCACCTTACAGGCCGGATTTGGCTCCTTCAGATTTTGTTTCCTAATCTTAAAAAAAATATCTCCAAAAGGCAGCTTTCTTCACTCATAATGTAAAAATGAACACAGTGGAATGATGAAATTCCCAGGATGCTCAGTCTTTTACAGCTGGATTAACTGGCTGGCATCATTGAACTTGATGAAATCAAGTTTACATTTTTAAATTTTTAATTTTTTAACCTCATTTTTCCTACTTTTTTTTTTTAAGATGTCTTGTAAATGCTGAAAAAAGATCTGTGCCCGGGATGCTCTGTGAGTCCAGGGAGCCTATAAGAACCAATCTATGAAGTTTAAAAACAGCTCTCAGGGGAGATCGTTTCAGAGTTGGATCTTAAATGGTGAGTGGAACTGTGGAAGCCGAGGAACTGAGAAGGGCAGTCAGGGCAGTAGGTACTGGGGAGCGTGAGACGTGCAGGGAACGGAGCTCGAATTGCCAGGTCGGGACACAACAGAAGGTCTTGTGTGCTGTTAGCCTGGCTTTGCCACCCTGAGGCACTCATCAGAAAGGTTTCACACTGTGTCTATGCGTAACCAGTCTAAAAGAGGGATTTCAGGAGACTCAGAATGGAGAATGGAAGAATTCAAGTTACTGCAACAGTCTGGAGGAAACAGGGTGAGTGCCAAGACACAGTCAAATTGGGGAGGAGCCAGTAAGAAACGATGTGAGAAAATTTAGGAAAGTCTGGCAGAACTGCTTTAGGATGAGGGTATTCTACATATTAAAAGTTCATTTTCGACTGAGTCCGGTGGCGTAATGGTTGTGCGCGGGACTGCGGCCCACTGGGACGGAGGTTCAATTCCAGCAGTGGGGCTGGGCCTCCTACTCCCACCACCGGAGAGCAGTGATGCCCCCCCCCCCAAAAAAAAGCTCATTTTCGGCTGAGCCCGGGTGGTGTAGTGGTTGTGCGCGAGACTTCGGTCCACTGGGATGGAGGTTCAATTCCAGCAGCAGTTCCATCGGAGCAAAGGCTGGACTTCCTACTCCCACCACCAGAGGGCAGTGATGCCCCCCTCAAAAAAAAAGTTGATTTTAATTATGGTGAATGTTTTCATTTTCTTCTATTTAAAATAACATTTTTTAATAGAAACGAACATCTTTGGTATGGAGTCCTATGAACCATCTATTCCAAAAAATGACAAATCTATGTCCTAAAGGTGTTAAGATATCTCAGATACCTCCAGACATCGAAGACTTTGAATTCTCAGTTATGAAGTTCTGTGTATAATAATTAATTCACAACTGTTTTGATAAATCATCTTAGTATTTCATTGTTCTACAAATAATTGTCACCCGTTCCACCATCATGCTTGTTCTTATGGGTAGTGCAATGACCACAACTTCTAGAAATAAATATCAAATAATAACAGTGACAAAGATATCCTGCTTTCTCCCGGTGTCAGAAATGCCACCAATATTTTGATCATTAAACATTAAAGTGGGCTGAGCCCCGGTGGCGTAGTGGTTATGCGTGGGCCTGCGGCCCACTGGGATGGAGGTTCAAATCCAGTAGCAGTTCCACAGGAGCAAAGGCTGGGCCTCCTACTCCCACCACCAGAGAGCAGTGATGCGCGCCCCCAAAAAAAAACGATTAAAGTGGATACTGCTATTAAGCTTCATTCAGTACCCATTCTTTTAAAAGCTCACTTATGATCGATTTACAAATGAAAATATGAAAGATCATTCAGGTGGCTATATTAAAAATAAATCTATTTTTTAATCCCCCAAAGACTTTGAAATTGACTTCTACGTCTACATTTCCACAAATAAATGTAGTGACAAGACATACAGGCATATTTCATAGGGATTCTTCCCGAGGACATTAATAAATAAGCCATGGCATATAATCGGTCTCGACCATTTTCCTATTGAAAAAGTACAGAGGATCACCAACACCACCACAAAGAGAAAATACTCTTCACAGAAGGTACTCAGGGCTAGGATACTGTGAATGACTTTCAAATTTTCATCTGAGATGGTTAGCATTAAACACGTGTTGAAATAATGGTTAAAAACTACCACACTAAGAAAGCAATAGTCTTACCTGTAACGAACATGAAAAGACTGGTCTTCCCTCATGCTTATCAGATTTTCCTCCATTGAGTCATAGTATTAGCTGAGTAAAATGTGGAAAGATCTTATTCTGTCCAGTTCTTTACAATGTAGGATTATGAGCAGAACACTGTCCGGTTAGTATGTTACTGAGTTGGTGTTAATATCGCCTAAGCTCCTGCTTCTTCTTATTAATTAGGAAACGTGGTCAATGCCCGACAGCTTAAAGGTTCAAAATGTGTCCCAAATGCTCGCTTCTCGGGCCCTCTCAGCAGCACCTCAGCAACATTTCTGCAAAAGGAATACAAGATGCTTTGCTTGAAGTCCTGATTCCAAAGCGTAACCTCCAGTAAGTGAGTAAGTACAGCATCCCCCGCGAGCTCCCCAGCCTCCTGCCAGCAGGCACGGAGGTCACTTAGAGACTCGGCCACTGCCGCACAGGCTCACCCC
>PVJH01027322.1:0-28821 GCA_004026705.1 Nesogale talazaci | reverse complement strand
AAATATTGAAAACCAGAACAAATTTAAACAGTTCAAAGGGGAGTTCAAAGAGTAGGCTCCTAAATTTCAACCTAACTGCATCTTCACTTTCCAATGCATTCTGCATAACAGAAAGACTATTCAAATCCTTGGTTCATGGCCAGAGAAGATTCACAGAGGGCTTAATCCAAGAGTATCCCCCAATTTTTTTGGCATCACTGCCCCCTGGTGGGAGTGGAAGGCCCAGCCTTGCTTCCTGGAGAGCTGCTACTGGATTTGAGCCACCAACCCTGTGGGTCGCAGTCCCGCACACAACCACTGTCCCACCGGGGTTCAGCCCCCAATTTTTTTTTTTTATAAACAGAAACAACTTCAAAATGAGTCAAAAGGGAGTTCAATTGATAAGATATTATATTTTGACCTAACTATGTTGTCCTAATAGAATTTATAAGGCTCTCTGTCTGATAGCAGGGCTATTCACATCTCTTCATTCTGAGCAGAGGGACCACACTAGAAGCTTAATCCATGTGAGAATCCTGCACAGACAGCTGGTTTTTAAACAAAGGGCCAAAACACATTAACACATTATATAAGGAAGAGATAGCTTTTCAAAAAGTGATGCTGGTAAAATTGGATTTCTATTTGTAGAAGAATTAAACAGGGCACATATTTTCATCCTCATGAAGACATATTTGAGATGGGGTCAATACCTAAATGTAAACTCTAGAAAAATAAATGTCACCGATGAATAAATACAAACTTAAGGCCATAATACAGGGCATAACCATATTGTCAAGCAGAATGGAAAATGCACAAAGAGCAGAAGATAAAATAGATGATTAGGACTTCCTAAAATAAAGCACTTATAGGCATCAAATTATTTAACCCAAAGAATTAACAGATAATCCACAAATATGGATTATTTGATATGGAAATAGTGACTAATTTCTTTTTTTTTTTTTTTGGCATTACTGCCCTCTGGTGAGATTGGGAGGCCCAGTCTTGCTTCTAGAGAGCTGCTGCTGAATTTGTACCCACAAGCCAGTGGGCCGCAGTCCTGCACTCAACCTCTATGCCACGGAGACTCAGCCAAAATGGGACTAATTTCAACAATCCATGGAAAACTTCACTACTTCAACAAGAAAAATAATCCAATTTCAAAAGATCAAATAATGTAAACATACAGTTTACCAAAGAAGACTTTTAGGTGACCAACAAACATGAAGAAATAATCATGATCATTAGTTATTTCATAGATGCAAATGAAAACAATGATGAGGTACCTTAGAATTGATAGAAAAATTCAAAAATGTAGAAAACCAACAAATAACAGATAGGATTCAGAGGAATTAAAAGTTGCCCACGTTACTGGTGTGTGTAAACTGTACAACCTCTATGAAATTGGTTCAAACCTTCCTCCAACAATTGGGGATAGAAGTATCATACAACTTAGCAAACGAGCTACTTGGCATATCCTCTAAAGAAATAAGTTCACTAGAGCACTTTTCACAGTAGGAAGAAGATAGAAATGACCTAAATGCTCATCAGTACAAGAAAGGATAAATGAACCTTCATGCACACACACAATGCATTGCTAATGAGTAATGGAAAAAACTGTGAGACAGCTCATGTAATGTTTGTTTATGGAGAGTAGAGTCACTGAGTTTTAATTGAATTGTATTTGTGACTCTCTGGGGTGCTTGGAGACATTGTGTCCTTATGATGGACGGTAACAATATGGTGCCTGAACAGGGACCTGGCAGGGTTGCCAGCCACCTGGAATTGTATTAAGGAGTGATGACTTCTCTAAGCTGAGGATTATGGAGCAATGACTCAATGGGGAATTCCCGAGGAAAGTTCCGGACTTTTTCTGGACTTATCTACTATATGGTATTACTCCTTATGCTTCTATACAACAAAATGAGTTATCTGCCATGATAGTAATTATAAATAATAATCTTTTTGCTTTAAATATTATATCTGATTCTTTGTATGTTGTTAATGCTGTATTTCAAATTAGGTCCCCAGATAAACTTATTTTCAGTTTATTATCATATCTTCAATGCTAATGTTGCCAGTGTCACTATCCTCTGTTTATTACCTATATCTGAGCCCTTTAGTGCCTTTGACCACAGGCAACACTGCAGCAAATGATATAACTCAGTCTTTTATATGTTTCAACTCAGCAGAAGAAGAGCATAAGACTATTCACAATAATATTGGGAGTCTTCATATGTACTGGAAGATTCCGTGGAAAACAGCTAAAAAGATTCTGAGGTGTCTGTGCTGTGTTTGCTTTTATAATTTTTGTTCTGTGTTTTAGTGTCTGTCTTATGGCCACCACATTTCCTTCTATTGGTATGCGATGCAGCCAAAGAAAACATCAGTCCAGCCTGTTTGATTTCTTGCTGGCCCATTGGTCTCTTTAAAAAAAAAAAAAAAGGCTGCTTCTTGAGAAGAGGTTAATCAGTACCGTGTTATGATTGGACAATTTTTTTACCTGGGAGTGCCCTCTGAAGGAACTTTTTCTTTTTTTGGCATCACTGCCCTCGGTGTCGTGGGAGCTACCCATCGCTGCTCCTGAGAGCTGCCGCTGGATTTGAACCGCCAAGCCTGCGGGCTGCAGTCCTGCACTCAACCACTTACACCACCGGGGGGCTTTTAATCACTCTCTTTGTTTCCCAGTTTGAGCATTCATTTTAGGTCAAATACATCAAAAAGTCTGACATCCAGATCAACTCATCTCTATCAGTCTATGGATTTATATTGTGAATGCACTATTGCATTCACAGGGGAAGCCAGACAGGTCTTGCAAGCAGACAGGAGACCTGAGCCTAATCCCCAGGAGCTGGAATCTGCTTTTCTTTTGTGCAGGCCTGATTGGGACCCAAACCAATCTGAATCGAGGGGATACCTCCTTGCCTATTGCCAGATTCTGATGAGTTGTCTTAGATTGGCAACATGCTGTCGCATTTATTTGTCCAAAGTCAGGAGTACAATTCAGGGTAAGCAGGAAAGCCAAGCAACCTATTTAAAGAGGTTGTTTGATGCCCTACTGGCTATAGCCCAACAGGCCCTGAGGCACCAGATAATTGCAAGGCCATTAATGTAGCTTTTGTGTCCAAGCCACACCAGACATTAGGAAAATGTTACAGAAATGAGAAGGGTTTTCAGGGAAAAATATTAGTTAATTATTAGAAGTAGCAGAAATGACATAATAATAGAGACCACCAGAAGAGAAGCAAGTCAAAGCAATGGCCAGAATCATTGCCATGACCACAGGGAAACCAGAATGCCATCGGGGCTAGGCAGACAAAATACGAGCAAGCGAACCACTAGGCAAGAAATAATGTGTCAATTGCACAGAAGAGGGATATTGGAAGGTCGACTGCCTGAAACGACCTCAGCCCCATGAGGCAGAGACTCCATCCATTCCAGACTTAGAACTGGAATGTGGAGGTCAGAGCACTGCTGTCCTCCTAAAGCCTACAATAATCCTCAAAGTGACAGACAGGCCTGTTAAATTCCTTGTAGACATGGGGCAACCCACTCAGTCCTCAAGGAAGCAGCAGGCCCGATCAGCAAAAAGAAGACTACCATTCAGGGAGCAACAGGCAAAATAGAAACTGTCTCTTGGACTACGCTTGAGGGGGTGATCAGCTTTCACTCACACAATACCCAAATAGCATTGGGTGGGTCCGAAAAAGAAGTCCCCTGGCAGGTCTCTGCGACTATTCCCTTGAATGACAGTCATCTTTTGATAGTCACAGCGTCTTCCTCTCCAGCAAGGAAGACTATTAACTGAAGTCCCGAGAGTTTGGGCCGAAGGGTTTGCAGCCCACATGCCTAATTGTGGGTCAGCTAAAATCCAGAGCAAGCCCAGCGGCAATCTGTCAGAACCCTCTTCCCTTTAAAGATAAAAGACTTTGCTGACCTTGGAGGGGACTGATATTAAAAATAAAGAAGAAACGTTGCAGCTGTAAGAAGCTGTCTGGATGCCCAGTGAAGTGTCTGTTATGCATTTCCCTGACCATCCAAAAGGAACAGACCCAGTGGCCCCAGGCAACTAAAAGGCAGATAAAATAGCTTGAGCCACAGCTTTAAGAATGGACCTGGTTCTGGCTGCCTAAAAGTGAATGCAAGGGGCTCCAGTGGCGCTGCACACTTGTACTCCTTAAAGAGGTGGTAACTGCTGGCCAGGTAAGAGTTGCCTGCAAGTAAACGCTGGACCTGCTGGAGTTCCTCACCCTGTTGGGACCAGAAAAAGAAGATGGGAGGGAGGAAAGCACGGGAAGTAGATTTTACAGAGATTAAACCGAGACAGTGGAATGACTGGTAAATGTTGGTTTTGTAGACACTTTTTCAGATCAAATAGAAGCTTTCCCCACCAAGAAAGCAACTGCTTAGGTAGTAAGTAACAAGTTATTAGATGAGATAGTCCCTAGGTGGAGGGGGCCGGACACTGTTGGGTCAGACAATGATCCCTCACTTGTTGCTAAAACTATGCAAACATTAAGGAAAATTTTAGGGATAAATTGGAAATTACATAGTCTGTCACCTTCAGAGCTCAGGGCAAGGTGAAAGGATGAAATAGACACTAAAAGAGACTCTAGCTAAATTTGCTTGGGACCAGCGTTGGGTGAATGGCCTTCCTGCCTTTAACATTGTTACCTTCCTGTCATACCCCATTTAAATCTCTGTTGCCACCTGGGTTGCTTGTACCTCTTGACTCACTCCTTATTTACATGTCCCTATTTTCAACCAAAGCAAGTAGTATGACCTATGCATATTGATAATGTAATACCTCAAGACTACCTATTCAGTGGGACAGAAGGAAGAGAAGACCTGGGCATAGTAACTGGGAGCATCCCATCTCACAGAGCCTCTCCTAAATGAACTGCCCCCTTTTCAGTCTTAGGTGCCTCTGCACTTCCTACAAGCCAACAAGGTAGCTTATGCATGACCCTATGAGAAGATTGATGCTTTTAATGCAAACAAAACTAGAATTGTTCGGCAGACCCAAGCAGAATTAAGCAGTTAAAGGTTGTGCAGGAGCAAATCAAACTGAGTCAGAAAAATCAGTATGCTGCCCAAAATCAGTAAAGAAAGAAAAGGAATGTTATAAGAAATGTAATAAGGATGTGAGGATTTTTTTGGGGGGCTCTTACAGCTCTTATAACATTCAAGACATCATTTGTTTCAAGCATATTTGTACACATGTTGCTATATTCATGTCCAAATATTTTCTACTTGAGCCCTTCGTATAATCTTTTCTTTCTCCTGTTTTTTTAATAAATCATCTTACTGGGGTCTCATACAACTCCCATCACGATCCATACATACATCAATTGTATGCAGACCACATTTGCACACTTGTTGCCATCATCACTCTCAAAATATCCTCCCTCCACCAAGGCCCCCAGTACCAGCTCCCCATATTTACCTTCCCTCCTCTCTCCCCCTCCCCATGAACCCTTAATAATTTACAAATTGTTATTACCTTTTCATATCGTACACTGTCCAATGTGTCCCTTCACTCACTTCCCTGTTGTCCGTACCCCAGAGAGGAGTTAATGTGTAGATCCCTGACATTGGTTCCCCCTTTCTAGTCCACCATCCCTCCACCCTCCCGGCATCACCACTCCCACCACTGGTCCTGAGAGTTCTTGAGAGGCTGAGGCTGCCGCAGGAAGAAGATGGAGCTCAGGTAAGGCTGAAAAGTAGAGATTTTGCTTTGTCGAGGTAGGGAAGGACTTTTGGGAAGGGAAGGGACAGTAGAGAGAGGGACAGCAGCATCTTGAACTCCTGGACAGCTTCTGAGGCCTGAGAGTGAGGCCAGGGAAACCCTGCCTGCTGGTGGGTCAGTGGGATATTTGTAGCACCTGGGTTAGGAAAGTATTCAAATGAGGTGAGTGAAGGAAGCTGAAGGGAGTTGCACCAATAGGGAGAAGGGAGACCTGATGCTGTAGCTGCAGGATCTGAGTCTGTGAGCAAACCTCCTTTCTGATATGCTGTGGGAGGAGCTTTGCAATGCAGTGGCTTAGCTCTTTGGCAGAAGGACCTTTGAAGCCAGGTGGTCTCTGTGGCAGCCTGGCTTGGAGAGATCAGCTTCTTGGAATGCAGAGGTTAGAGGCTGGAGAGTCCACCATGTAGTCCGTCTTCCTGAGGGGGTGAGGAAATGGGGCCACTTTGTTTTGTTCCAACCAGGCCTACACAATTCTGTGTGATCCAGAAGTTGAAACTGTTCTAGGTGATCAGGATGTTGGAATTGTTCTGGGTGAAATTGTTCTAGGTTTGCAATCAGAGCAGAAGAAGGCAGGATGATCCCAAGCTTGGGTAAAGTTCAGCTTGTCCAAATGTTACACTTCTGTACCCTGCAGTTTTTTAGAAAAACCATAGCTTCAGCAGATAGCTGCCTTTTTAGCTCTTCAGCATTAATGATAAATTAAAAAAAGAATTGTACAGCGTCTCTGGGTTTGAACTGAAGTGGATTGGTGAATCTCTGGGGTGCTTGGAGACACTGTTTTTATAATATTTTCCCAAGTTCTGAGATGCAAGAGTAAATTTAGAACACAGCTGCATTTGTTAAGATAAGATTAGTCCCAAGAAATTGTTTATGCTTACAGCAATTTTATCAGGATGTTATTGTTATACTATGCTAACGTGACCAGATTTTAAATGGGACACCATGAACGGAGGGTGGGGGGGAGACATTCTTGATTAAAAATTTGGTCTATATGGAGCAACAAAAATGAAAAATGTTCATAGAACAAAAAAATGGTATTGTAATATATTTATTTTAATTTTAAAATGCCGCAGGACATTGTTAAATTGTTAAAAAGCAGGACATCTCTTCACCTTACACTGTGCATCCTTGCCTCATTAATATATAAAGCTGTACTTTGGACATTAAATTTCCCTTTGGATCATCAGACCAAGGGCTAAGACATTTTCTTCAAGTTGTCCCTCACTGTAGCTCCATACTGCCCCACGGTAATGATGGAGGACATTATTCTGACTGAATTTAGCTACAAAACCAATTTCAGGGATTGACATATAACCACCTCTCTGGGGTATGGACAACAGGGAAGTAAGTGAAGGTACACATTGGATAGTATATGAAATGAAAAGGTAATAACAATTTGTAAATTACTAAGGGTTCATGGGGTAGGGGGATAGGGGAGGGAGGGAAATATGGGGAGCTGGTAGAGGGGACCTCCCCAGGTGGAGGAAGGATGTTTTGAGACTGATAATGGCAACAAGTGTGCAAGTGTGGCCTGTATACAATTGATGTGTGTGTGGATCGTGATGGAAGTTTGTGGCAGTCATGTATTACTGTGTCAATTTCATGATTGAAATGTAAATTGATGAAGTCTAGCCTATCAATCTGGATATAGCCAATGAGACCTCTTTGTAGGCATGGCTTTCTCTGAGAATTCTGGAAAGTCTCACCATATTTTCCTCATGGAGACGAGAGACCATTTCCCCAGCTGTTTGGAGATGCTCAACTGACAAGACAAGATGGCAGTGTCCGAGGAATTGGAGGAGCAGGAGAAGAGGCCTCATGGCCTCACCCTGATGGAACCAGACCTCTAAAGCCAGAGTAGCCACAGAGAGACCCCTGCCAGAACTGGCATGCTTCTACTGCTTCTGGACATACGAGACTCTGCACCCACTGGTCTGGTTGTCCTGGTGTCTTTGCACATGCTTTGTGAGTTGGAAGGAGACTTTGTAGACTGGTTTCGGACATATGGGCTAATATCAGTCATATGACCTTGGACTGGAGTGGGTTGGGATGCTTTTTCAATGTTCCATTCCCCTAGTATATAAACCTTTCCCTTATATCCATATGCATGTTTATGGATTTGTTTCTCTAGTCTCCCCAGACTAACACAGAGTTGTATGAGCCCCCAATAAAATGATTTATTAAAAAAAAGGAGGGGGAAGGAGGAACTTGGTATACCAAGAGCTCAAGTAGAAAATATTTGGAAATGAAGATGGCAACATATGTACAAATATGCTTGATACAAATGATGTATTGAATGTTATAAGAGCTGTTAGGCCCCCAATAAAATATTGGTGAAAAAAGTACAAATATTACATGAGATCTGTTATGAAAAATAAAAACCTAAAATATTTTCATACCATTGAAAAACAGACTTTGATATTTATGAGAGGTGAAATGAGAATAAGCAGGCTAGAGGGTAACTAGGTAAATGTTAACTTGTGTTAAAAGGAAAATAATTTCATACAAGAGGGGAAATAATGGTGGTGGTGGACAGACCAAACCATGGGTAGGTTGATAATTGTCCAGTGTGATAATGATGTTCTAATATCCAATTTACTATAAATTGTTAAAATTTTTAAAATTACACACAGGCAGGGTGGTAAACATAACACATGCTAGGGTAAATATAAACAGGAAACATGTCTAGGTTACATGACTTCCCATGAAATTGGAAATTATTAGGAATTCATAATAATCAGAGAAATCATAGTAGGATCAGTCTTTTTGAAAACCACATAGCTTGAATAACTCAATTCACCCTAGTCCTGGGAGCCAGATTATTTAAAGAATGTATTAAATCTTCAAACTAATAATAACTTCAAACATTTAAAAATGTTCAGATCCAATTCATTTATGATATTTAATATTAAAGTTTTCCACAAAAATTTAGACAATTAAACTTTAGTCTGACAGATAAAACCTTGACTTTATTACATAACTATCGCAACTGAATCTTTTTCTTTTATATTTCTCATAATGACCATTTTAAATGGAGAAAGTAAAACATCCTATTTAGGAAGCCGGACATAAAATATCTTTTCTTTAAAAAGGTATGTGTACTTCAAATTATAACAAATGTTGTTAACCTGATTTAATACCTAATTTAGATAGGTTCTTTAAATTGTTGAATACAAAAATAATGACCTAGGACTGAGCCCCGGTGGCATAGTGGTTGAATGGAGTACTGCAACCAACGGACTTGGTGGTACAAATCCAGCAGCGGCTCTCCAGGAGCAAGGTTGGGTAGCTCCCACGACCACCAGAGGGCAGTGATACCCGCCCCCCCAAAAAAATAATGACCTGATACTTAAGCCTCTTCCTACTTCGCAATATATTTTAAAAGGTGAAAAACATAAAATTACAAAAATTTACATATATATGTTTGTATATATACACACACACTTGCTGCTGAAATAAAATTTAATCTTTTTAAGCTTTTTTTCCCCTGCTATCCAAATTTTGATCTTCTAGATTCTTTAAAAATATCTATAATTTGGGGCTGAGCCCCGGTGGCATAGTGTTTGAGTGCGGGACTGCAGCCCACTAGCTTGGTGGTTCAAATCCAGCAGCAACTCTCCAGGAGCAAGGCTGGGCCTCCCACTTCCACCAGAGGGCAATGATGCATTTGAAAAAAAAATCATTTAGTCCATTTTGAGTCATGACAACCCTAAAGGTCAAAGTAGAAATTGTCTTCCCAGAGTTTCTGAGAGTCTAAAATTCTATGGGAGCAGACACTTTGATTTTTCTGTGAGTAGCTATTGCACTCAAATTGTAGACATTTTGGTTTGCAGGCTCTAAGTTGACCCATTATGTAGCTCAAGCTATTTTTACACCAAATTTGGAGATTGTATTTATCCCTTTCCAAAATTGTTTTTCTTCAGGCCAAATGAAACTCAGGCTTTGGTTTTCCTTCTCCCTTGGGTCACAGTGAAACACCACAACTAATTATTTAAATATATTTAAATTTGTAAGATTTCTAGATCATTTGAAATTTAGTCTCACCTTTAAAAACTTTTATTCCCTAAATGAATCACATTCTGTAATATCTAATTCAAGTTACTTGTAAAAATTTTGATTCTAAAGTTGATATATACTATATATATTTATACTTAGGGAAAAATGAACTATTAATTCTTTAACTTAACTAACTTCTTTAATATAATTAATTTCATTAATTATATTTATAATATCTCATTAATTCTTTATAATAGTAAAACAATTTAATATATAAGCATACACTTAATCAAATTAAGTTCCTTGAAAAAGAAAATATAGATGTGGTAATTAATAAATCTGGAGGTAAGCATATTTGTGTAAATGCTGTTTTAGAAAGCCTTTGCTATCAGCAAAAATCATTTTTTAAATGGCACACTTTTTAAATAGGCTGCTTAATTAAAATTCACAAAGAGCCTTTATTTCAATTGAGGGAAAATATGAATATCAGGTAAAATATTTTTAATGTTAAAAGAGAAGTCTATGATATCTTTTACCTTTATAGCTGACCCACAAGCCACTTTCATCCAAACATACACCACCTTAGGAGGTGAAAGTCAAATGATCACTGAACCATAAAAGCTAACTCACTGGCTATACAATCATTCACTGCTTATGCTTGCCCCTCTGATAGTGTATGGCGATTAACAACTCACCATTACACAAATAGCATTGCAATCTCAAAATAATCCAACACAACCACAGAAATATGCAAAATAAGCTACATAATTTTAAGTTGTTTGAATAAAGTTAATGCATCTTAAAATTACTGAAAATGTTTCTAAATGCTGGCATTTTCTTTTCTTTCTTTCATTCTTTTTTAACCATTCTGGCATTTAATTTTCTAAGGGACTCTTGGAAATGAAATGACACTGTCTAATTTGTGAGTAGAAAGAGTAGGCATTTTATCTTATCAAGGAACACCGTTTGTTTAAAACAGAAAGGGCAGTAGTGCTTCCTTGTCTCTGCTCTAATTGATACCACCCAAACGAAACTGAATTAAGGATCTGGCCACAAACTGCTGCAGCCGTGCACAGAAATGTGGTGAGAACTAGCATTTGTTTTCATGACAGATCAGGTAGGACAGTGAGATCTTTCTCTAAAACTGCCTCACCTCTGTCATACAACCAGGGCTTTAATGCTTTTCTGGGTATCAACACATTCTTTGTTAAAAAGTTTATTGCTTTCCCATCTGAGAGTGAACTCTATATTTCTTTGGGTGTCAGGGTTTGATACATTCCTTTCTCAAAGTTCATTTTAAGTTTAAGTTAACAATGCAATGCTAAATCATTACCGCACTAACCCATTAAGCCCAAACACCTGGGGCACTTACCAGCGAGGGCAAGTTAGTTAGAACAAGCAGGAGAAGGTTAATCAAAGCTGTGACCACTAATCAAACCCTAATGTGATTAAATCTAACAAGTATACAGGACTTTTTTCGAGGTCTCTCTCATTCACCAGTGTTATTTTAATCTTCTATCTATGACACCTGTTTCATATGGAAGTAGTTATTTTGGTCAAGGCATAGTGCCTTGGTTCAAATTCTGGAGAAATAGGGCAGACAAAATTTCAGATGGTTCTCAGGCAAGAGAGACAGCAGGGACTAAGTTGCATGCAACAGCAGGCTATTATTCCAAGAGTGAAAAACAGAATCATTCCTATAGTGGGGTTTAGCCCTTTTAGTTCAAGGAGCCACAAGGCCCACCCAAAATGTTGGTTCTGAAAAAAGCATTCTGTGTAACTGTCTTCATATAACTTTTTTTTGTCTTCATATAACTTTTTGTCAACTTGGAATTACAATAGTTAACAAGCACATTCCTTTCAAATTTTCACCTTTTGTTTTAGCAATGGGTAACCCAGACCAGCTCTATTTTCTAAAATTGCATCTCTTGTCCCAGTTCTTATTTATCAACAGTGACATTGTTTTCATAACCAGGGAAGCAAGTCTGCAAATTTCTGCATCGAGCAATATGACCCTGACAGGCATCGCCAAAAGCAAACGGCTACGTATTTGACATGTTTAGCAAATGCAGATCCCTGCAGCAGTTAGCATGCGACGCGGCATCGAGTTTAGCAATCCAAACTTGCTTTATGAGAGTAGTGAGCGTTCATGAAGTACAGGGTCTTTTCATGCAGTAAGTAAGTACCTAGAAGAAAGCTGTAGTACAGTTGCACATCTAAAGAAGAATTCCATGGGTAGCTCGGAGTGGACGAGTCTGGAGAACATGCTGCTTTTGTTTATACCTTGGGAGTGACCTTCTGCTAAAGGAAAGTTGTATGTTTAAACTTATTACATTGGGGACAGGAATCCCATGTATTTAACTATCCCAAAACAAGACTGACACTCTTAGGTCTCTCAAGGAGTGATATTCACCTCAGCCCCACACAGGTACCACCCACCCCTGTCTAGCCTTCAGGGAAGCTGCTAGGAAAAGTCATGCCTTCAATTGGCTCCTGGATCCTGCCTTTTCTGTCCTTTGGTGGGGAGGTGTAGTTGACAACCCTGATTGACCCCATTGCCTGAATTGCATTCACCTGGCCTAGGTGGACCAATCCAGGTGCCAATCCCCTGACTGGAAGCCTGGACCTCTGAGAATGCAGTGTACCACCCCTTTGTGGCTGGAAGCTCAAACCTATATAGTATATACTATACTGTATAGTATAGTATGTGTAATGCTATACTAACAACACTGATGTTCCCATTAATAAAATGGGTGTCACTGCTCTACAGTTACTAGAGAACATCTCTTTTTGTATAGTGCCCTGAGTTCTTCTCCAGAGACTATTAGGTGAAGCAAATATGTATTCTATCCCATTAGTCTTATGCAGGGGTGTTTCATATTGGAATGATGCCTCTTGCAGCTTTGTGAGAGATGTGCTACCCTCAATGAGACAAGAGCACAAAGCCTTACTTGATATATACTCCCTGTCTCATATAGAAATCAGCCACATTAGTAACATGTTTTTCTAAATATACCTAAATATTTTCATCTCAACAAAATTGGGCAGTCAGAATTTCCAACCCATGACATGAGGGAGGCAAGTAAAACCACTGCAATCACACCTTGAGATCAAAGGAACAAGCAATGGTGTGTTGTGTGGTGAGTCCAAGTCTTGCAGCCTGCAAGTTTGACAGGGGTAGGCGTGGTCTGCTTTTCCTCTAATAAGGAGTTGGATGCAACTTTGCAAGTCTTAAGCCAGACACAATCCCTGGGGAGAAAGGGATGCAGACCTTGGTAAAGCAAATTTCTGAATAATAGGGAGTGCTTGGTCAGAGTATTATAAATAGCAGCAAAACTCAATGTGTTTTAAGTACTGTCATGAAGGTATTGCATATAGTTTTCTCACAGTATTTATGAAGAACATCCTATTGTTAGTAACCATAGTATATTTTGTGTTGTTATCTGTCATAATCAATGTATTACTAGATAATGTGTAAAAAGCTTTCATTTCATATACCTCAAAAAGAGAGAGACTGAAAATTTCTCACACTGAGAATGTATTAATGATTCTCCCTGCTTTGTAACTCAGTGACCCTTCTGACATTTCTTTGGACATCACACTTCTCTTGTTTATAGGTTATGCCGATACTGTTTTTTTATCAGTACTGTTTTATATTTGGAACCTGTGGCAGTCATGTGCTTATGTTAATTTTATGATTGAAATGTAGGTGTGGAGTCTAGCCTGTTAATCTGGAGATAGCCATTGAGTAGCCAATGAGGCCTCTGTATGGGTATGGCTTTCTCCTGAGACATCTGGGAAATCTCATGATATTTCCCTTGTGGAGATGAGAAGCTATCTCCCTGGTTGTTGGAGATGAATAATCATGGACAAGACAAGATGGCAGGGTCTGAGGAGCCGGAAAAGCCACACAGCTTGGCCCTGAGGGAGCCAGACCTCTGAAGCTGGAGAGGTCACATGGGGACCCCTACCAGCGATGAGTTGCTTCTGTCACCACTGGATACTGTTAATGAACCCTGAGTCCTGGAAGTGAAGAAAGAGCCACGGGGAAACCCCTGCCAGTGCCGGGACTCTGCACCCACTGGCCTGTGACTTCGTGAGTCAGAAGGAGACTTTATAGACTGATTTCAGGCATATGGGTTAATATCACACTTATGACTTTGAACTGGACTGGGCTGGGATGCTTTCTCAATATCCCATTCCTCTTGCATATAAACCTTTTCCTTATATCCATTTGTGTGTCTATGAAATTTGTTCCTCTAGTCTACCCAGACTGACAGAATCCAATGTGGTTTTTGAAAAGCAATAAACCACACCATATTTTAATTACTATGATGTGATAAACTGTATTGTTTTATAATTCACAATATATAAAAAGATATTCCAGCATTTGTAACTATAGAATACTTTCAGTTCTTTTCTGTCAGAGTAGATCAATTTTTTTTCTCAATAACATGAAAGAAACTTGCAAAATAAATTACTTCTTCATTGCAAATATCTTCAAAACATAATGGAGAGCAAATACATGGCTGTTTTCAGAGGGACTGCACAGGAATCAGGTGAAAACATTTGTGGGAAGAGATGAAGGAGAAAGTCTTTATCAGTAGCAAAATTGAGGCCAATGGTTAACTGCAAAACAAGTCATCCAAGATGAGGTGGTAGCTGAACAATATCAATATAAGTCCATGAGAGTTAAATATGACATCGAGTCTATCCGACTTGAATTTTGAGACCATATAGATTATATTTGACATATTGAACACTAATGACAGAAAATCTGAAGACATCAAACATCACACATGAAGAAAGAAAAAGGTCTCATATATACTCTAGTAGAAGCGGACCTGAATATCAGCCAAGTCACCTAATATTACCACAAACACTGCATAAAAAATGTGCTGAAAAACTCGACTTATACTTGAGTATACAGTAGTTAAAAAGACAGGAAAGAAAAGATAAAAGTACCATAGATGAAATTACTTTCAGAGTGTTTCAGAGTGTTCTTAAGTATAATAGTATTAGTTCCAACCCGCCGTGATCCTATGCAAAACAATGAAGCACTATATGGTCCTGAGCAATCCTCACAATTATTTGTAATATCTGGGCCCTTTGTTGCAGCCACTGAGTTAATCTGCCTCTTTGAGTGTCTTCCTCGCGTTTGTTGCCCTTCCAGTTTACTAAGCGTGATGTCCTTCTTCATGCCTGGTCTTTTCTGACATCATGTTCAAATATTGTAAGAGGAAGTCTTGTCATCCTAGACTCTAAGGACCACTCTGGCCAAACTTCTACCAAGACAGATTGGTTTGTTCTTTTAGCAGTCCATGGTACTTTCAAAATTATTCCCCAGCACTACAATTTAATTGCATAGTTCCCTTTAGCATTCCTTATTAAATGTCCAGCTTTCATATGCATATGAAGCAATGGAAAATACCATGGCTTGGTTTAAGCACAAATTAGTCCTCAAAGTAACAACCTTGTTTTTCAATACTCTGAAAAAGATTTACCTATTAAACTACAGATTTACCAAATGCAACTTGTCCTTTTGTTTCCATGAGCATTACATTGTGAATTTAAGCAAGACAAAATCCTTGACAACTTCGAACTTTTCTCCACTTATCATGATGTTATTATTGATCTAATTGTCAGAACTTTGGTTTTCTTTACATTGAGTCATAATACATATTAAAGACTGTACTTCTTGATATTCATAAGCAAGTGCTTCAAGTCCTCACTTTAGCAAGCAAGGTTTTGTCATCTGTATATTCCAAATTGTTAACAAACCTTCCTCCAATCCTGATGCTGAATTTTTCTTCATACAATCCAGTTTTTTTGATTATTTGTTTAGTATGCAGATTGAACAAGTATAGTGAGAGGCTACAACTTTGTCACACATCTTTTCTGATTTAAACTGTGGTGTTTGCATAGTTTCATGTCAACATGAAGTCATATAAAATGTAGAGGTGATGTGTAGCCTGTCAATCAGACTAAAGCCTGATGGTGACTCCTTGTGGGTATGGCATTCTCATATGGAGCATCCTGGGAACCTCCCCTTCTCTCTCTGCCTTCACCTTTCTGGTTACCACCGGAGGACTGGAGATATTACCACTACCATTCAAGCCACAGGACTTTGTACCCACTAGCCTGTGCTCTTCCTGCATTCTGAACCTTCTTCATTTAGCTGCGTGAGTCTGAAGAGGGACTTATGAAGAGTATCAGACTTATGGATTTGGGTTGGATGAGTCTGGATGTGTTCTTGATCTATAATTAGTTCTTGATCTAAGTCTCTGGATTTGTTTCTCCAGTCAACCTGACCTAACACAAACCTTGAAGTATTTTCTTGTTCCATTCGAACAATTACCTATTAATTCATGAGTTTCACATGAGCACAATGAAGTGTTCCAGAATTCCCATTCTTTTCAAGGCTCTCCATAATTTGTTTTAATTCATACAGTCCAAACTCTTATCTTAGTTGAGAAAACACAAGTAAACATTTTTCTCTGTTCTCTGCTTTCAGCCATCGACATCGACATCGACAATGATATTTTGTTCCATGTCACCTTTTGAATCTTGCCTGAACCTCTGTCAGTCAATGTATTACTTCAAACAATGTTGGATGATCTTCATCAAAATTTTATTTTACATGTGAAATTAATGATATTGTTCTATAATTTGAGCAGTCTGTTAGATCCCCTTTTTTGGATCTCTTTCAGTAAGTGGGCTGAATTTCCTGCCTTAGATAAGTGCTTCCTGAGTTCGTTGAAACATTTCAATGGGTATTTCATCAATTCCTGGAGCCTTGTTTTTAACTTTCAGTGCATCATGTACTCTTTTCTACAGTACCATTGACACTTGTTCATACCTACTGAAATGTCTGCTGGTTCTTTTTTGTACAATGACTCTCTGTGTTCTTTTCATCTTCTTTTGATGTTACCTCAATTAAGATAAGACATTGGTCTGTACGGATTAAAACAAATTATGGAGAGCCTTGAAAAGAATGGGAATTATGGAATACTTCATTGTGCTCATGTGAAACTCATGAATTAACAGGTAATTGTTCGAATGGAACAAGAAAATACTGCATGGTTTGTGTTAGGTCAGGTTGACTGGAGAAATAAATCCAGGGAATCTTTGCCTTTAAAATATTTTAACATAGAAACTCGAGGTTTGAATTTTTTCTTGAGTTCTTTCAGTTTAAGATATGCTGAATGTGGTTAGCCCTTTTAGTTTTCTGACTGTAGGATTTTGCAGATTTCATTATAATATTTGGATTTTTCTTCTTGAGTTGCACTGTGAATTTTTTTTCAGCTTTTTGACTTTGTCATTTCCTCTATTCACTTTCATTGACTCTATGATTAACAGCAAGAGACTCTTCTCCTCTGACATCCACTGTATTTCTCTCTTTTTTTCCTATCTTTTAAATGACCTTTTGATTTCTTCATGAATGATAGTCTTGATGTCCCCCTCCTAACTTATCAGGTCTTCTGATATTAGTATTCAACATGTCAAATTTGTTCTTGAGATGGTCTCACAGTCCAGTGAGATAGACTCTAGGTTGTATTTTGACTCTCTTGGATTAGTATTAATTCTCTTCAGCTTTATCCTAAACTTACATATGAGCAATTGATGGGCTGTTCCACAGTGAGCCTCTGCTCTGGTCTTAGCTGCTGATATTAGCTTTCCTTTCTTCTCTTCTGACAGATATTGTCAGTTTGATTTATATGTACCCCTCTGGAGAACTTCATGTGTACATTGTTTAAAAAAAAGGTATTTGATATGAACAAGTCATTGGCAGCATTCTTCAATTTCTTCATCACTGATTTTCATGGTTGGTGCATAAATTTTAAGAATAGTTGCATTCATTGGATTTCTTTGAAATAACACATATCTATATATAATCTTATTAGAGATAGCATCATAGCTGAGTACTTTTGCAGTGTCCTTTTTGACAATAAGTGCCCTGCCATTTGTCTTGATTGTACCACAATAGTAAATATATGACTCAAAATGGTCAATACCAATCTACCTCAGCTGATTGATACTAGGCTATTGATCTTTTTAGCATTATCATTTCGTTTTTTAGGACTTCCAAAGTATGACTCATACTTTGAACATTCTAAATTCTGAACAATGGCAGATTTTTTTGCAGCTGTTTCTCAGTACCTGGTGTCATGCCTTATCATCAAATGAAGATCTTGAAAGACTGTACTCCCATAGACTTTACCCCACTCATCTCCGTCCTCATGTTTAACTCCACTCTCAGAAATCAGCTGAGATGCAGGTACATTTAGTGTTCCCCTGACCTACTTATGTCTCTAACAGTGTTCTTCCATTCATTTTGCCTTTAGTACTGACAATAATTCAAAGTTATGTGGGTTAGTCTGGGTAGACTAGAAAAGCACATTCAAAAACACTCATGTGTATATGCAAGAGAGGTTTATATAAAAGAGAAAATGAACATTGAGGAAACATCCCTGCCCAGACGAGATCAAGTTCATAAGTCTGATATTAGCCCATATATCTCATACCAATCTATCAAATTCTTTCAGACTCATGAAACACTTGCAATGATGCCAAATACATAATGATCACAAGCCAGTGGGTAAAAAGGTCTTTGGATCCTGTGGTGTTGTAAGCATCTCAGCACTGGCAGGAGTTTCCATGTGGCTTTCTCTAGGTCAAGGTGTCTGACTACACCAGGATGGATCCAGGTGGCATCTCCTCAGAGGTGTGTCACAGAGAGCCAGTCTTGTCAGTTGAGTCCCTCAGACAGCAAGTCTTGTCAGTAGAATGTCTCCAAGCCAGTGAGAGAGGGTCTCCTGTTTCCAAGAAGGAAATACCAGTTTTCACAGAATTTTGAGGAGGCCATGGCCACATAGAGGTTTCATTGACTATCTCCAGATTGACAGGTTATAATCCACCCCTACACTCTTAATCCTCAAATTGACTCCAGATTTGGTGACTGCCACACTATGCATAGTTTTCAATTTACAGATATTGCCAATTTGATATATGTGTGCCACTCTGGAGAACTTCATCTATACATTGTTTTAAAAAAGGCATTAGTCTTGCAAAATTCTATGAAGTAGAGAGCTGAGTCCTTTGTCCTCTGTTCTTGGTCTGGAAGCTCCACTGAAATCTATTCATGTTGGGTGATCTTGTAGGTATTTTAAAATGTCAGTTACATAGCTTCCAGAATCACAGCAACATGCAAGCCACTGCATAGGACAATATGACAGATAAGTCATCACTGACCTTGTTAGAAGATGTGAATTGGACCACACCCTTTGCTAAATCAGTTACTGTTACTTGTAACTGGTGTATGGAATTAAATACTAAGCTGATAGGAGAAAATACACTGTTTCTCAAGTGGCCTGGAAACAAGCCTGACTGATTAAGACTAATAGGAGAGCAGTGCCAGTGACCCCATATGTGCATAAGATACTGTTCAGTGGTGGAGAATAATTTATTATGTATTGGTGAGATTTGGTCCTACATCTAGCTCCCTCCAAGTGACCTTTCCCTGCATGGATCTGATGGCAAGGTGGGGGAAGATATTGATAAGATTCACCTGTGAGGACTTGTGAATAGGCATTCCTTCCATGTCACCCTGTTGATTATAAAATGGGTCCACTGAGAAGCACCATGTGAGATCTCATCACTGGTAAGTGTCAGGAGTAAAGCAAATTCTCTGGCCCTAGCATCTGGCTTACCTTTGCTTGTCCTTCTGAATTTGAACATCCACCACATCAGACACATCCTTAAACTTTAGTGAGTTCAATGGGACACCACAGAATCTTGAAGAATTCAGAAATGTGAAGATTAGATTCAAGGAAAGAGTGGAGGGAAAATGGAGCAAACTAATATTTTACAAGAGTTTGGAATTTAGGTACTTTAAAAAATCTCCAACTCCTTGGGACTAGTTAGGAATTAATTCTAACAAAATAAATTATCCCAGTATCTTTAGGGCTTCCTGTATGCCCAATGGTAACAGGTGTCTGAAAGTTGCCAAATAGTTAGTTCTACTGGTTCTACATTTAAAAGGGGGAAAAGTGTTATGCAAATTCTGAATAGTCTGGGATGGAATTGTTCCTAGTGTTGAGAAGGAATAGACTTCATTCCTCTCTGTCTGTCCCTACCTTGGAGAGTTACTCCCTAGATTTACTTGAGTGGTGGAAAAATCCAAGCGTTCATTGAACAGTAAAATGTATTATCATTAAGCATGGAACTGCCCAGATATAAAACCTATTTGAGGACTTATTATTGTAGTTGTTGAGATATGATTTTTCCACTACAAAAAAGCTGTATCCCAGTGTAGTACACCAGGGTAGGTAGCCAATGGAGCTGACTGCATCTCCATGGTTAGCATTGATAAGTCACTACATACTTAAATGTCTGCTTAAAAGAGAGAAAAGCTAGAAATGTCAAAATACTTTGTTGTGCCTGTGGCTCTCTGTATCATATATACCACTAGACACTTTGCCAGTGGAATTAGAATGTCTGGAGTAGAAAGTAAAGGGCACAAAAAGGTTATCAAACCAGCAGATCATAGGTGTGCATCCATGCAGTAGGGATCACTTGGGGATTGCAGGGTAATAATCAAACACTGGGGCTACCATAGGACTTAATATCACCCAAGACTAGAGCAAAACCAACAGTTGTTTAGATTTTCCCTGCTTGGGATATAGACACTAAGTAATTTGTGGACTAGTTCCACAATGTAAGTTGACTGACTCCTGATATTCAGTTACAGTGATTTTAATTCCTTTTTCATGGCTAATATCTTTATTTGTATGTTCTTGTATCAGAGAATGTCACCCTGGTTGTGAAAGTGGAAAAGTGATAGTTCCCTAGCTGTTATTAGTTATGTGAGGGGGGGCGTTCTCAGAGTGAGTACCATCCTGAAATTATAAATAAATCCTTGAAGGCCATGGGTGGAGTAATCTGTACTACCCAAATGATGGGCCCCACAGGTTGGATGCTAGATACTAAAAAGGGCAGGTTTAGGTTGACACCAACCTTGAGAGTAAGGTTCGGTCCGGCTTCTAAACTAGAGGGATCTTGGGGTGTTATATTGGGGCAGAAATGGAAGAGACCCTCAAACCAAATGCTGGGTGTTGTCTCCTTCTCTTCTTCTTCTGGAGGAACTCTGCATGGATCTGTTATGTGTCCAGAAATTTACTCTAGCTAACTCTAATGGATATTGAGTGGAGAGAAGAACATCAGAGGGCCTGATTGACAATGGAGCAAGTATATCTTCAAGGTTCTGCTTCCCCTCAGTCTTGAGAAGCATACTGGAAGTCTATTTGGTGAATGGGTAGATGAAAACATTGGATATAGAATATTGGCTAATATTTTGGCTATTCTAGCTTAGTAATTAGAGTTGCTTTCTTTTCTCTATCATTGAGAACTTGAGAATGGAAAATAGAGAAGTAAGGCATCCATTTATCATTTCACAAGGGTTCAATTGGAGCCCAATTCAGGGGTTAAACCTGGAGCAGGACAATGGGTAAAACCTTAATGTGGGATAAATGCCTCTTTTGACAGAGTGTAGCATTAAGACTTTATGTCAACTTTCATTCATATGAAAGGTTATGGTGGAATCCAACTCACTAATTAGCTTCTAGCTTGACAATTCCTTATTTAGGGTATGGCCTTTTGTAGGGGGGAACCTGAGAATTTTCCTCTGTTTTTCTC
The DNA here is from genome assembly GCA_004026705.1 of Nesogale talazaci. Lineage (NCBI taxonomy): Eukaryota > Metazoa > Chordata > Mammalia > Afrosoricida > Tenrecidae > Nesogale > Nesogale talazaci. Next base: position 7,406 of record PVJH01027322.1, on the reverse strand, counting down.
TGCCACTTTGTCTTCTTCCTCACTGGGATTTCACTGGGACTCTGCCTCCAGTGGCAGCCCAGTGGACTGCAAATGTTACCTATTTTGGATTCACAGGCTCTTTACCCACTGGCTTGTGGTCTCCCTGCTTCCTACTTCAACTTCTTATGTCACCACCTGCAGCTACCTGAGTCTGAAGTGATCCCCAGCTTGAATTAAAGTGATATACTTGAATGGACTAGTTGGGGTGCCTTCTTGATCCAAGATTACTTCTTGATGTAAAGCTCTTATTCATATATGAGTGCCAATGAATTTGTTTCTCTAGACAACCCAGCCTGACACACACAGCAATTGTCATCCTGAGTGTATGATTAATATTTTCATTATTTTCTGGTGAATTGAAGTCTACATAGTGAGTGTAATTTTAATTTCCTGACTTTGTATACCTAAAGGGTGTCTAAGCCTTAGTATAATTAAAAAAAAATTTTTTTAATTAAAAATCATTTTATTAGGGGCTTTTACATCATTTTTCCAATACATAAATTAACATACTGTGACAAGAACCTTCGCACGTCCGCTGCTGTCATCATTCTCCAAACATCCGCCCTTTCCCTCAGCCCCTGGTGTTGGTTCCTCCAACCCATCCTCTGTTCCCCTACTCTCTCTCTCCCATCAACCCTCAATACTTTATAAATTATTATTATTCTAGCATATGTTACCCTGCTCGACACCTCCCTCAGCCCACTCCCCCATGCCTGTCCTCCAGATAGGTCATATGTAGATCCTTGCAGCTGGTTCCATCTCTACTCCATCTTCTCTCCACCCATCCAGTAGTTCCATTCTAACCACCGGCCCAAGGGGACTCATCCATCCTGATTTCCTCATATCTCCAGACCCCTCTCCACTAGTGTACCTTCTCCAGTCCATCGGATGTGCAAGGTAGAGTTAGGATCATGATGGTTGGGGAGTAGGGAGACCTCAGGAACTAGAGGAAGCGTGTATGCATCATAACTGCCTGGCTGCACTCTGACTAGTCTGTCTCCTTCCCGTGGCTCCCCTGTAAAGGGGTGACCAATTACCCACCAGTGGGCCTTAGGTCCCCACCCTGCCCCTCCCCTCACTCGTAATGAAGTGATTCCTGTTCTTTGATGCTCGATATCTGCTCCCTTTGGGCCCTCTTGATCACACTTGATGATGTGCTTCTTCCCTGTGTATTTTGCTGTCTTCATGCTGAATGGCAACTCAATTATCTTCAAGTCTTTGAGACTCTAGACATTCAATCATTTGATAGCTGGGCACCATCTTTTTGTTTGCCTCTGTATCCATTTGTCTTCAGTGACATTGGGAGTTAATTGGTCCATTGATTTTGATTTTTGTTCTTTGATGCCTGATGCCTGATTGTTTCAGCACCTCATGATCGCACAGGCAAGTGAGCTTCTTTTATGGTGGGTTTTGTTGCTCCTGAGATAGATGGCTGCTTGTTTATGCTCAAGCCTTTAAGACTCCAGATGCTATATCTTTTGATAGCTGGGCACCATCAACTTTCTTCACCACTTTTGCTCATGCTCCCACATGTCTTCAGTGGGCACCTTGGGTGTGTGTGAACACATTGGTATGTGTTGCCCACCCCCACCCTCCAATTTGATGTCTATTGCCTAGAACTTTCACCACCGTGTGACCACGCTGGCTGTTGTGCTTCTTCTGTGTGGGTGTGGTCTCTTCTCAAGTGGATGGTCTATTGTTTATCTTTAGGTTTTTATGACTCCAGGTGATATATCCTTTGATGCCTGAGCACCATCGTCTTTCTTCACCACATTTGCTTATGCAACCATTTTACTTCAGTGATCATGTTGGGCTAGTGAGCCTCGAGGAATACTAGATTCATAGAACAAAGTGTTCTTGCATTGAGGGAGTACCAGGGTGAGGGCCCAAGGTCCACCTGCTGCCCTAATATTTGGACTATAGATATGTTTTTAAAGTTATTCCCACCTTATAACAGATAGTTGTATTTATGTATGGACATAACCATGTTAGACCTCTGCAAGTGCCCTTTGCCTTCTAGCTCTTTCCTCTATTTCCTTTCATCTCCCTCCTGTCCCACCATCTTGTTCCACCTTCATTGGTGTTTCAGTGTTTCTTCATAGATTCTTTGTCCTTGCTTAATCCCAACCAGGCCTCCCACACCCTCCTTTCCATTGATTCCAGATCATTTGTTGCTTCCCCTCCCCCATCTATGTGTTTGTCCATACCCCCCTCTCCTCCCCTCTCTTATGCCTCCAGGAACCATTGTATGCCCAGTCCTTTCTGTGGCTCATAGCATCTCCAAAGGGATATAGTCCTCTGAGCATCATGTGTCGGCATGGAGCTTGGACCAGCTCTCTTCTTCTTCTTCCCTCTCTTTATCCCTGTGGGTGTGGGATGGTGGCCCCTCCCCCAACCTGTTCTCTGCCATGCCCACTTCTAGAAAAGGAATCCATCTGACTCTGGTTGCTTCCAGCTCTGTAGCTCTCTCTTTTCTTGCATCCTTCCATGCATCCATGCTGTCCTACTGGTTGGGTGCTTTGTGGTAGGAACTGCTTGCCCACTCAGGTTTCTGTGGAGATAAGACCAGTACTCCCCCCTCCTGGGTAGATTAGTGCCCTGTTCCCTCTGTTATCCTTTCCTTGAACTCCCTTTTATCTCCCTATCCCCTCTACCCCCTAATCTTTCTCCCATTACTGTGTTGAATCCAATGTGTACCTCCCTGGGTTTGGTCCTCCCTCCTCCCCTTACCCTATTTCTTGGACCAACTGTTACGGTACAGAGGTTTTCTCTTGTATAATCACCATACTGTTTCTACTTACCTCAGGGGGCTCATGCAGTACTTCGCCTTTTGTGATTGACTAACTTCACTTAGCATATTTTCCTCCAGTTCTTCCCACGCAGAGATGTGTTTCATGTGTTTGTCCGAGCTTTTGAGTGAGGCACAATACTCCATTGTGTGTATGTGCCAGAGTTTGCTAATCCATTCATCTACTGATGGAAATTTAGATTGCTTCCACGTTTTTGTAATTATGAATTGTGCTGCAATACCGCTGGCTGTGGTTTATTTCTTGCCTCTTCTGGGTATATACCCAATAGTGGATAGCTGGATCGTAGGGTAGTTCAACTTCCATTTTCATTAAATATCACCAGACTGCTTTCCACAGTGGCTGTACATATTTACATGACCACCAACAATGTAGAATTATTCCTATTTCACCACATCCCCTCCAACATTTGTTGTACTGATTTTCTGATCTGGGCTAGCCTTAAGGGTGTTAGATGATATCTCATGGTTGTTTTGATTTGCATTTTTCTGATGGCTAGTGAGCGGGAGCATTTTCTCATATGTTCATTGACCATAAGGACCTCCTCTCTAGTGAAACTTCTTTTCAGTTCTTTTTCCCATTTCTTCATAGGGTTATCTGTTTTCATCTTCTTGCTTGAGATGAGGGTATTGTAGATTTTTGTAATAAGCCCTTTGTCTGTTGTACTGTTGCTAAAAATCCTCTCCCAGTCTGTGTGTTGCCTGGCTACCCTCTTGGTAAAGTCCTTTGATGTACACATGTGTTTTATTCTAAGTAAGTCCCATTTGTCAATTTCAGGTTCCCCTGAATGTGTACCCTGATCTGTTGCAGTTAACCTTTGGATGCCCTGGATCAAGGTTCTTAGATTTTGCCCCATTCTCTCCCTAATGGTCCTGATGGTTTGTGGTTTTACTTCCAGGTCCATGATCCACCTCGAGTTTGTTCTTGTGCATGGCGTGAGGTAGAGATCCTGTTTTATTTTTCTACATGTAGATTTCCATTGTCTTCAACACCATTTGTTAAATAGAGCATCACCCTCCCACTTGATGTTTTTGGCGCCCTTGTCAAAAATCAGTTGTCTATATGCTAATGGTTTTATTTCTGGGTTTTCTATTCTTTTCCATTGATCTGTGTACCTGTCATTATGCCAGTACCATGCTGTTTTGACCACTGTGGCTTTGTAGTAAGTGTGAAAGTCAGGTAAAGCCAGCCCTTTGACTGTGTTCTTATCCTTGAGGTGATCCCTGCTAATTCTGGGCTTTTTCCCTCTCCATATGAGTTTGTTGTCAATTTTTCCAGTTCTCTGAAGAAGATTGTTGGTATTTGGATTGGGATAGCACTGAACTTATAAAGTGCCCTGGGTAGGATAGACATCTTTATTATATTGAGTCTCCCAATCCATGAGCATGGGATGTTCCTCCATTTGTGGAGGTCGCTTTTCGTTTCCTGTAGTAGGGTTTTGTAGTTTTCCTTGTACAAGTCTTTTGTTTTTTTGGTCAGGTATATCCCTAGGTACTTCAATTTATTCTTGGCTATTGTGAATAAAACTGCTTTCTTGATCTCCTCTTCTGTGGTCTTGTCAGATGTGTAGAGCAGACCAATAGACTTCTGTTTGTTGATCTTGTATCCTGCCACTCTTCCATATTCCTCTATCGCTGTTAGTACTCCGGATGTGGAGCTCTTGGGATTTACGATGTACAGGATCATGTCATCAGCGAATAATGATAACTTGACCTCCTCCTCTCCCATTTGGATACCTTGAATGTCTTTCCGTTGTCTTATGTTACTTGCTAAGACCTCAAGTACTATATTGAGTAGTAGTGGGGATAAGGGGCATCCTTGTCTAGTCCCCTTCTTCAGTGGGATTGATTTAGTCTTTTCTCCATTGACTATTATGCTAGCTGTTGGCTTCTCTTAGATAGCTTGTATTAACTTGAGGAACAGTCCTTCTATTCCTACCTGTCTGAGCGTCTTGATTAGGAAAGAGTGCTGGATGTCGTCAGATGCTTTCTCTGCATCTATAGATATTATCATATGGTTCTTATATTTCATCTTATCAATATGATGTATAATATTGATGGATTTACAGATATTAAACCATCCCTGCATCTCTGGGATGAATCCTACTGGATCCTGATGTATTTTTGTATTCTATTGGCCAATATCTTGTTGAAGATTTTTGCATCTATGTTCATTAAAGATATTGGTCTATAGTTCTCTATTCCTGTGGGATCCCTTTCCTGTTTGGGTATCAAAGTTTTACTGGCTTCATAAAATGAGTTGGGGAGTTTTCCGTCTTTCTCTATACTCTGAAAAACTTTGTGGAGGATTGGTACCAGCTCCTCCCTGAAAGCCTTATAGAATTCCCCAGTGATGCCGTCTGGTCCAGGAGCCTTTTTTTGTTGGTATATTCTTGATAACCATATCTACAACTTCTCTTGTTATGGGTTTGTTTAGTTTCTTGACCTCTATCTAGGACACTCTAGGGAGGAATTGTTTGTTCATGTCTTCCAGATTGTTGAACTTGTTGGAGTACAGATTTGCATAGGACTTTGTGATAATCCTTCTAATTTCATTAGGGTCTGTTGTGATTTCCCCCATTTCGTTCCTCATTCTGTCCATTGTTGCTTGTTTTTTCTTTTATTTGTTCAGGTTTGCCAGTGGCCTATCGATTTTATTGATCCTTTCAAAGAACCAACTTTTTGCTGTATTAATCTTTTGCATTTTTTTGTCTTTCCAGTGGTTCAACTCTGCTCTAATTTTTATTATTTCTTTTCTTTTACTGTTGGAGGGATTATTCTGCTGGCTCTGTTCTAGTTGCTGAAGTTTTTGTGAGAGTGTGTCTGTCATATGCCTCTCTTCCTTTTTCATATATGCTCCTATTGCAATCAGACTACCTCTGATAACTGCCTTCGCAGTATCCCAGAGGTTTTGATATGTAGTATTCTCATTTTTATTCATATCTAGAAATGTTTTGATCCTCCTTCTAATCTGGGTCATTACCCATTCATGCCGCAGGAGTTCATTATTCATCCTCCAACATTTTGCCTTTGTTTTACTAGTGGTCCTGTTATTAATCTCCAGCTTTATGGCATGGTGAGCAGAGAAGGATTTGATCTCTATGTGTTTAAATTTACTTATGCTTGACTTGTGTTCCAGCATGTGGTCAATTTTTGAAAATGTGCCATGTGGACTTGAGAAGAATGTGTATTTTTTTTTCCGTTTGGATGGAAGGTCCTGAATATGTCCATCATATCTAGTCGTCTTATTGTGGTATTTAGTTCTATAGCCTCTTTCCTGAACTTCTTTCCCAAAGATCTGTCTTTCTCTGATAGTGGCGTGTTAAAAGTCTCCTACTATAATTGTTGAGTCTGTAATATCTTCTTTCATGTTCTGAATAGTCTGTTTGACAAATTTCGTGGGTCTCTCATTTGGCGCATATATATTTATTATGCTCACTGGTTCCTGGTGAAGTGTTCCCTTGAGCATTATAAAATGCCCCTCCTTGTCTCTTTTTATGGCTTGAACCTTGAGGTCTGTTTTATCTGAGATTAGGATTGTGACCCCTGATTTTTTGATTCACCATTAGCCTAATATATCCTCCTCCAGCCTTTTATTCTTATTCTTGTCTGTGAGCTTAAGATGTGTTTCCTGCAGGCAACAGATTGAAGCATTTTTCCAAGCCAGTCAGCCAGCCTTTTTATTTTAATGATGGAGTTCAGGCCATTCACATTTAGAGTTATTATTCCAATCTGTGGTGGGTTCATTTCTGGCCTTTTGTGCTTTTTGGTGTGTGTTTTTTCTTATTATCCTTTTCATATCTCTGTTGTGCTTTCATTAGGGGCTTCTTTATTGTTCTGTGTTCTACCTGTGGCCGTATGTTCTTGGTGATTATGGTTAGTCTGTTGGCTTCTTGGTGAGGTTGGAGTATAGGATGGTCTCCTGTCTGTGTTTGGTGGGTGATGGTCTTCTGGCCATAGTGAGTCAGCAAGGATTTTCCTCAGAGTTGGGTGTCTCACAGCATATTCTTTAAATTATTCCTTATCTTGAAAGACCGTTATTTCCCCATCTATCTTAATAGATAGCTTTGCAGGGTAAAGAATTCTAGGGGAGGCCTTGTTTTCCTTCAACTTCTGGAAGATATTGGTCCACTCTCTTCTCTTCTTCATGGTTTCAGTTGATAGATCTGCACATATTCTTACCTGAGAACCCTTATATGTGACCGTCCTCTTTTCTCTTGCTGCTCTCAGGATTTTCACTTTTTCCTCGAAGTTGGATAGTTTAACTACTATATGCCTTGGTGAGTTCTTCCTGGGGTCTAGTCTACTCGGTGTTCTCTCTGCTTCCTGTATGATAGGCTGGTTCTCATTCATTAGGTTGGGAAAGTTTTCTTTCAGAAATTCCATTGTTAAATTAGCTGTTGATTTCATCACTGTGTCTTGTTCTGGTAGGCCAATGATCCGGATGTTGTTCCTTTTCATAGTATCCCTCATTGACCTTAGGTTTTCCTCTGTCTCTTTCATTATCTTGTTTGTCTTTCATGTTTATTGAGGTCAACCTGATTGTCTTCAAGGTCATTGATATGAGTCTCAACCTCAT
>PVJH01027321.1:0-22280 GCA_004026705.1 Nesogale talazaci | reverse complement strand
AAGCTGGGAGGGGAGCTGTGGTGTTTGGGTTGCATTTTTAGTGGAAAGGGCAGGAACAGCTGTTGTGGGGAGAGCCCACCCCCCAGCCTCAGCAGGCTGGAGAAGAGCAGCGCCCCCAGGGTGTGCACGCAGATGGAACATCTGCTCCGAAGGCCCTCGCCTCCTCCCCCTCCTGCTTTTTGCCACCAGCATTTTTGGGGAACCTAGTGGCCAGGAAGGAGAGGTTTCTTTCTGCCCCCCCTTTCCAGCTCTTCCTCCAATGCTTTTTTGATGCTCCCTCATCCCCCAAGCCCCTGATTTGCTGCCCATGGGAGGACCTCCTGTACCTTCTTCCTGGCCAGTGACCTTGTTGAGTACTCCCAGACCCCTTTGTCATCGAAGCCCTGTCCTGGGAGTGTGATGCTCTGATCTCTCCATCTTATGGACAGGGGAGAAGCAGCCCCGACCGGAGGGATGCCCTTGTGTCCTCAAGGCAGATCCAAGCTGCTGGAGATGCCCAGGTCTGAGCTCAGGTGGAGCCAGAAGCTTCTAAAGTGCTTGGTGCAGGAGTTGGGCACGGAGGGGCTGGGACAAGGGGTGAGGGGTGGGGTGGGGTATGAGAGATGCAAAATTGCAGAAAGATGGGGTGCAGGTCGAGGAGGGGAAGATAGGTTGCCTCTTGCAGAGCAAGAAGCGGAGCTCCTGGTTGGCTCACGGCTGGAGCTCACTGGAGTCCAAACGTGAGCATACAGGCGCTCAAATCCACACGTGTCACTGTGCACGCAGACATGGACACACCCACGCAGCAGTGCACTTACAGCCACATAGCCCAGGCACACAGACTCTCAGAGCCGAGCCCCTGTGCCTCCCTCTCCACAGTCATGCTCATTCATTCATGCAACAAACATATGCTGAGCCATTTTCCATGCCAGGCCAGGGGGCGGGCACTGCAGATTTAGCCAGGAGGACCCCAGAGTACCTTACCCACTTCTCTGGGGCTCACAGTTTAGGGGTGTGTGTGTGGGGGGAGAGTTTCAGGGCATCGTGATTGGAGGAGCAGCACAGGGGTCTCACAGCAGGTCGGGGGGACAGCGCAGAGTAGGCCCGTTTCTGAGAGGGGACCCTAGGGGCTGGTCAGTGGTCGAGCCACATGACAGAGGGGAAACACACCAACAGCTATGAAACATACGAAGAGCTACCGCTGACTGGTCAGGGAGGAAGACACACTGTAATGGCATTGGGGTGAAGGGGGTGTCCACACTTGGGAGCCCCCACATACCAGTCCTCGACACACCCCCACACCCGATGGTGAGCCCTCGAGACCAAGACTGCATCTGTCTCTTCTCTGTACTACCCCCTATTCCCACCCCTCAGTGCATCTCTCACATACACCCTAAACATGGGATCAGGCTTGCCGTTGAAGCTGGGGGCCGGGGGACAGGGGTGGCCACAGCAATACTCACCTCAGTCTTTCTATTTGGGCAAGGGCTGGGTACCAGAACCCCTCTTCATGGCTGGGGGCTGAGTTGATGGAGGGTGTGCTTAAAGGACCAGGCTTGGGCAACTCACTATTAATTTCTCTAAGCACATGAGAGGGGGGCACACTGATTCCCCCCACCTTGCACCCCCACCCATCTCCTTCACCACATACGTATACGTCACACAGCCCCCCAGCTCCACATGTACCTACGCCACTGCCCCCCACTCCCATGTCTACGCCTTCACACCCACCTTCCTGACTCTATTCGCTCCCCAGTCCCCGTAACACACATGCACACCACGCTCGCCTGCACCTCGCCTTCCATAGATACACCCCGCTAGACTCCATCATCCTCTCACCACCACACCTTCCCGCATGGCACACCCCTCCCACATGCACCCCCCCCATACCTACTCTACCCCACAGCCACGTCTCTCTCACACACACACATAATACATACCTCATACATAGCCCCCCCTCCCCCAGACCCTGTCCCACTCTGGGGGACACGGACACATCCTCACACCCCCCAGCCCATGCATTCTCCCACACACACACCCCTGCCTTGAGTAACTCAGCCCTTCTGGAACCCCGCCTTCCAGTCACATGCCCCTCCTCAAATGCTAGACCCAGCAGTTACAAGCAGGCCCGGCCCGTGGCCACCCCCTCCCTCCCCTGGCGGCGGCGGCAGGCCTCTGCTCATTGATCCAATATGCTCTTTCCTTTCCTCCGGCGCTTCTCTGAAGGATGGAAAAATCGATGCCCGCAGAGGAGCGAGTGCAGGGGAGGTGCGGGCAGGGCCAGGGAGAAGCCAGCCACCAAGGGCAGAGGGGGGAGGCAGACGCCAACCCTCCCTCCCCCTCCCCATGGCGCAGCACGGGCCTGGTCCGTGGAGGGGAGAGGGCTCTCGCTTTGTTCTGTTTTTAAGATAATACTTTGCTCAGATGACAAAAGTGATCTGTGTTCATGGTAGAAAATAAACATCACCAATCCGTCCCCAGAGGCAACCTCCCTGTGAGCATGCCCGGGAAGCCCCATTTTGTCTGCATCGCCAGGGCACGTTTCTGTTGTGCAAAAAGTGGGATGTGCTCAAGGGCCCTTTTCCACCCAGCATTCCGCCAATATCCTCTGGGGCCACCCTGTTCTTGGTACCAATGGAGCGGACATGGTGGACAGTGGAGGTGCAGCAGGCAGAGGCCGAGAGCTCTCCTTCCCTGCAGAGCACATGCCAAGACCCCAACCAGTAGTCGCCCCGGTCTCCTTGGCAATGCCAAGCCATAGTCTGAACCGGAAGGAGTCCTCTGTTGCTAAGCATCTTGGTTGTTTATTCAATTTCCCTTAGAAAGCACTGCCCAGAAATCTCGGATATATCTTCAGTTAGTCCCTTGGGGGCGGCCGTGGGATAGGGGGTGGAGAGAAGGAGATGTTATTAATCTGAGGTTATTTCTAGGGGAAAAGGTCCAAATCACTCAGCAGAAATGGCTCCTGTCCTAGGCAGAAGTGAATTTGGTGGCTTAGCACAGAACTGTCCTGTCCAGGCCAGTGTCTGAAACCAAGACATCTGCTTCCTCCGAGGCTCCAGGAGAGATGCTGCTTCTTGCTTCTTTCAGCTTCTCCTCGTTTCTGGGGTTCCCTGCCTTGTGGCCCCCTCACCCCGTCTCTGCCTCTGCTGGTGCAGCGCTTCTTCCTCTGGGTGTCTGTCTGCTTGCTCCTTCATGTGTCTCTCAGAGAGACACTTGTCACTGGACGTGGGGCCATCCCTAGAGTCCGGTGATCTCTTCATCCAAGTCAGGTGACAACGCGCAGGTTCTGGGAATCCCTTTTGGGGACTGCCATTCAACCCACCCCTCGTTCCTACCCGAGGATGATTTTGCCCTTGGTAGATGCCCTTGGACGTGTCCCAACTCACAGCAGTCCAGTGTCCAACAGAGGCTCGGACCCTCTTCCCAGTCAGGACCGCGTCTGAGCCTAGTGCTGCCGTCACGGTGTCCATTCGCCTCCTGGAGGGCCTGCCTCTCCTTGGCCGACCCTCAACTCTAGCAAACCCGAGGTCCTTCTGCAGGGATGAGTCCCTGGTGATAGCATAGCCCCAGGAAGTGAGGGAAGTTCTCCTCATCTGCACGTCTAGGAGCAGGCAGTCTGGCTGTGCTTCTTCCGAGGCAGATTGGCTTGTTCGCCTGGCAGTCTGCGGTATATACGGAGTGGCCTGTGTAAACATTAAGGTTCAGAGACACCAATCTTCCTGCAGAGTTCCTGAGACACTAATCTTCCTGCAGAGTTCCTGAGACACCAATCTTCCTGCAGAGTTCCCGTCTCCCTGCCCAACTTTCACATGCCCAGAAGGCGATCGAGATGACGCTGGCATGGCCAAACTCGAAATCGTCAAAAAACCCAAGCTTCCTGGTCAGAGAGAGGCGGGGGATCCGCCAAGACTGTGACCCCCTAGTCATCCATTAGGCCTAGACATGAATTCACCCTGATGGCTCAGTTACCATCCAGACAACAGAGAGTCTAGGTGAGCAACGATAATGCTAGGGAGGGCCGCACAGAAACACTGGAATCAGCACCCCTTGGAGATCCCCAGGACAGCACTTACTCAAGGACTCAGTTCACAAGACTCAAGGAAGAAGGAGGAATGGAAGCAGGAAACACAAGAGGAAGGGGAGGGCCGAGCCCCGGTGGCCTAGTGGTTGAGTGCAGGACTGCGGCCCACTGGCTTGGCGGTTCAAATCCAGCAGCAGCTCTCCAGGAGCAAGGCTGGGCCTCCCACTCCCACCAGAGGGCAGTGATGCCCACACCAAAACAAAAACAAAAAAAAAAAGGAAGGGGGATAAGTGCTGCTTCATGGTGGGACTGCCTTCGAAGAGGCGAAACGAAAAGCGTACGGTTTCTTGAAGGGACAACTGATCTGCTCTTCACTCAAGTCTCAATAAAAAGCTAATAAACAGAAAATGACATCTTTGCTTTGTATCACTTTTAAGAGGTCTGGAGCGGCAGAGATGCCCAGTAGGTTGCAGGGCTTGATTTACTGACTGTGGCTGCTGCAGACATCAATGGTGGATCCAGCAGAAAAAAACGAAATCCCTGACAAGGAAGATCTTCTGTCCGTTTGTTGGGGTGTCATCTGTGGCTCCAGTGGTGAGGGCCTTTGTTTGGTTTGCTCTGGAGTTGCCATTCATGTGGAAGGCCCCAGCCTTTGAGCTTTGTGTTGTTAATGAGTCTCCTCCAATCCTCTAATGGGGAGAGGTGCGCGGGTGGGTGGCTTCCTCTCACCACCCTTGTTCCCGCTGCACGCTGAAAAAATAGAGAAGTCATCAGAGAAGCTAGCTCATAGGAAGGAGCATTCGACCTCGGCATTGGAGGAAGGTTTATTAACAGATGACCCCACTTTGCTTGCCGGAGGGGAGGAGGGCTTGAGGCACCTGGACAAAGATCCCGGGTGGGGTGGCGGTCTTCAAAATGGTTTGCGATTCAGCGTCAAGAGGACCCAGATCCTCACAACTGGACCCATAGGTGACGTCCTGCTAAGGAGTTCAAAGGTGAAAGCTGTCAAGACTCTCACCCTTTACGACCACCCGAGGCAGTGATGCCCACAAAAAAAAAAAAAAAAAAGACTCTCACCTTGCTTGGTGGACCTGTCATCAGTGCTTACCGAAGCAGCAGTCAGGAGCTCAAAAGCCACATTGGGTAAATCTGCTGCCCCAAATCTTCGGCGTGTTGAAGAGCAGGGACGAAGATGCCCCAGCCCCGGCCTTTCTGGTTGCCTCCGATACTGTAAAAGTGGGACGCGGAATAAGAAAGACCCCAGACGCATGGCTGCATTTGGAAACGGAGTACTGGTGAAGAACAATGACAGACTATCATAGCCCCGCCTGCCAAAATGATCCGCCAATCTGCCTCGGAAAAAGGACCGCCTGAGCGCTCCTCGAGGCAAGGACACGTGTTGGGAGGGGAGGCTGTCGTTGGAGGAGGTGGTCGCCCTGCTTGGTGAGGGAGGGGGAGGGGGGTTGAAAAGAGGACTAGACGGACACGATGGGGTCAAGGGCAGGGACATGCGTGAGGATGGTGCAGGACCAGGCCCGGCCAGGGGCTCCTTCTGAACCCACCCAAAGCTCCTCGCAACAACGGGCCTTCCTCCAACCCCGGGCCTGCGTCATCCCGCTCCTGCTCGGGTAACTGTTGTTCAGCGTGCGGCTTGGACGTGCATGGATAGAGGAGACGGGCCTGGCGCCCACCTTTTTTGTTTTAAACCTCGTTCCACAGAGCCCCACACAGGTTCCCCATGGATGCCATCAGGCGTCCTGGTCCTCCCATTCTTGGCAATGCTTTCCGCAGTGTGTCGTGATCCCCACGGTCAAATGCCTTTGCAAAAAACCACAGGGAAACCTCTTTCTGGTGGTCTCTGCCTACAGCTAATATCCATATGACATCAGCCTCTTCTGACGCCAGCTTGAATCTCTGGCAGTCCCCTAGCGATGTATTGCTATCGCTCTTTTTTGAATTAACTGCCTAAAAAACAAAATTAAAAAGATGATCATGCTGCATTTCTTCCCCCCCTCACCACACAAGACACTTGATCTTTTTGAAGATGTTGGTCAGGGTGATAAGGTGAAAAGACTATTTCGTTTTAACGGGCATTTCTTTTGCTGGAAGCCATTTCCCTCTTCTTGTTGGCCATTTGTGTATTTTTTTTTCATTTGTGTATTTTTACGTTGTGGTTTACTAATTCATCGGTGATGATCATTTTTCCTATCAGAATTAATAATTTTCTCATGGTTGTGCAAGAGTTCTTTACAGATGAATGGCATCAAGCTTGCTCCTATCTGGCAAATGTTTTTTTAATTGCTCGTTTGTCTTTCAGGCTCTCTCCCCTAGTTTCCCGATGGATACAAACTCCCTCTCCACCCTTCTGACGAAGCTATTTAAAAATTGTGATTTTGGTGAAAATTTGCAGAGCCAGGTGGTTTTCCACATTTTATCTGGCGACATTAATTGCACTCATCCCGGTTTAGCAATGCTTTCCCCACATCCTCCCCGTGTTCACCTGTGACCCTTCTTCCCCGGGCAAATGCAGCCCTGTGGATCCTCACGTTTGACTGTCCTAACGACTGTGTGCTGCCTTATTACCATTTAGTGAACAATTCCCTCTTGATTGGACATGTTCTATCTACAACAGACCTGACTGAGCTTCGGGTTTCAGGACTCTACTAGACAAACCGACCGGTCGGCAGTCCTCCTGCCGTGATAGTCTGTGAACTTCAGCAACAGCAACAACCCCCAAAGGGCGGGGAACTCCCGGGTTCCGGAGGTGGGCAGGAGCAAACCGCTGGATCATAACGCAAGACACAGCAGGAAGGCAAGACCCCCCACCCCCTTGAAAAACCGGGAGTTAGATTCAAACCTCACAGCAAACCATCGACCGCTAGGACAAAACAAGAGGAGAAACACATCAGCTCTCTGAAAGAGACTATCAAGCAAGTGTGCTTCCCAATATTAAAAGAAGAAAAAGGAAATAAAGGGACTATGAAGTCAGGCTTATTTGAGAGGAAAACTGATCTAAAAATGGGAAATGTATCTATTGAAATCAAAATCCCAATGGATGGGTTAAACAGTAGCTTCCCTACCTGGAGAAGCATTCATGAGCCGAAAGGCAGATCTCAGAAAATTACTTAGAGTACCGTCTACAGAGGTAAAGGGTGAGAAGGAATAAAAAAGGAGAGAGACCTTTCAAAGAGGATTAGACACTCCAATATATGATCTGTGGAAGGAGATAATGTATGAAGAAATTAGAGTTCATCTTTAATATGGCAATGCCTGAGAATGTTCCAGAACTAATTGAAGACAGGAATGCTCCGATTTGAGAATTGCATCAACCCCAGAAGAGTAAAAAAAGAAGAAGAAGAAGAAGCAAATCTACACTTGGGTACAGATGGATACATGCAGTGAAGCAGCATATTCTATAGACAAAGAGAAAGAAAGAGAGAGGGAGAGAAAGGGAAAAACTCACACAATTTAAACGCAACCAGCGGAAGAAACTAATTATCAGAAAATAATTCTTAGCACTTTAGACACTAGGTCTTTAAATTGTCAAAACAACACTTTCACATCATTCATAGTTCAAAGAGGAAGAAAATGAGACATTCAGGAAGTTTAAGTAGTTGTTCTTACCTAATGTTATTTAAGCAGGTGTTTTTTTTTTGCTATAATAGTGGTCCCCAGTGATATGACAAAATAATGATAATTTGTAAATTATTAAGGGTTAGTAGGAGAGGGGGAGTGGGGAGGGAGGGTAAATATGAGGAGCTGATACCAAGGGCTTAGGTGGAAAGAGGATGTTTCAAGAATGATGATGGCAACAAATATGCAAATATGGTCTGCATACAATTGATATACGTATTGGTCACAATAAGAGTGAGCCCCCAATAAAATGATCAAAAAATAGCGGTCCCCGATAAATTGTACCTCCTCAGGTTCACAAGCTTTTGAGATATGACTTTGCTCCTCTTCCCTGCAGGAGGTAAAGTTGATACTGAAGCAGTAACCATCAGGGAAGAGGTCAGTTTGCACGACTGGGGAGCCAAGTTGATTAAAGGGTCGGGCTGAGCCCCGGTGGCGTAGTGGTTGTGCACGGGACTGCGGCCCACTGGGACAGAGGTTCAATTCCAGTGGGGCTGGGCCTCCTACTCCCACCACTGGATAGCAGTGATGTCCCCCCCACTCCAAAAGAAAAAAAAAAAGAAAAGAAAAGGGTCCATTTGCAGAGAGAATAAGAACAGGTTCTTGAAATAAGTGTGGCATTGATGAAACACACTCTAGTCCTCTGGTTCATGAGGCTTCCTCACCCCCCACCGCCATGACCCCAGTGCTGCTTCTCAGTTCAGACTAGACGGGAACATGAACACAGGTACAGAAAGGGATGGGAGCTGACGACACCAGAATCCAGAAACAAGAGTGGGAATAGTGATGTCAGAGGGTAGGGGAAAGAGGGGGAGAGGAAGGGAGAAAGGGGGCAATGATCTACGCATAACCGTACACCCCTCTACAAGGGGGAGAACAGAAAACATGGGGGAAGGGAGACAGTGGTCGGTGTGAGAGATGAAAATAATAATAATAATGTAAATCTATCAGGGGATTATCAGGACGGGATTAGGGTGGAGTGGGGGGGGAAAGAGCTGATACCAAGGACTCAATAGAAAGTAAATGTTGGGCTGAGCCCCGGTGGCGTAGTGGTTGTGTGCGGAACTGCGGCCCACTGGGACGGAGGTTCAATTCCAGCAGTGGGGCTGGGCCTCCTACTCCCACCACCGGAGAGCAGTGATGCCAAAAATAAATAAAAAAAAAAAGAATGAAGGCGACATATGTACAAACATGTCTGATTCAGATGACATATGAATTGTGATGAGAGTTGTCCGAGCCCCCAATAAAATGATTTATTAAAATAATAATGATTCAAAAATTAAATAATGATTCTAAAAAAGAAAAAGGAAGAAGTACGAAACCTCAGATGGTTACATTGTCCAGATCAGATTAGCATCATTTTGATAATTAGGCCCGAATTCTAGACTTCCAGTTACTCAGAGACAGTTTTAGCACATGTCTATGTCTTCGCTACCAAGATGGGTTGCTGTCACCAAATGAATCACGGTCCAAAAAAGTACCTTTGATCCTACTGACAACAAAATGACGTTCCAGCAATACGGGCGAGTCCCACGTTTATGGATACATGTTTGCTTTACTGCACATGTTCGGGGCCAATAGTGCTTGCTTTAAAGCTCGAGTCTGTACGAGTCAACTAGGTACGGTGCTTTTCAAATGAATTGGAAGTCACATTTCTCTGCCTCTCTATTTTGACAGCGGCTTGAGGCTTGTCTTTTTTCCCCCCTTGAGTAACATCACTAGACTCGTGCAGCGGCTGCAGGGACAGAGCTGAGGTCTGAGTGACGGTGCAGGAGCCGAGGCGGATATGGCCTAAGTGGTCAAAACCGAAGGTTGAAGTACAAGCAAGTGCCAGTTCGTGTGGCCTCCATATAAGAATGCTTTTGTTCTTCCTAACCACTCCAAGTCAGCATGGCCCTGGTACATAGAGGCCTCTCTGAGTTCCGTGGCGTGGATTGCCAGAATGACTCTCTCTGATTTCCTTCTAAGATCCTCCTTTCTCTGACGTGCTTGGTCCTACTGAAACATTCTGGTCTACCCCAAACAAAAAAATACTGCCATGGTAAGACCTAAGAGAAAAACCATCATCGTGTGTATGCTGGTCATGGCAATCCGCAAGGTACAGTTAAAACAAACAAACAAAGCCCAAACAAAACTAGCATGCCCTTCGAGCTAAAAAAAAAAAAAAAAGAAGGTAAAGTTGATTTCCCACCCCTTGACGATGGACTGGACTTGAGACTTGCATTGACTAATTGAATGTAGCCAAGATGATAATGTGTGACTTCCAAAACCCAGATATCTAGCAGTTCGTCCTTTTGCTATGGATGAACACTTCCACCCCATGTTCACAAGCCCAGTGTGGTCTTCTGGTGAACAAAGACAGGCTGTGGGCCAGCTCCAAATGTTCGACTGTGTGAATGAGGCCACCTTGAACCCTCTACCCACGTCAAATGCCACCGGGGCTCAGTCCTTTTTGTTTTGTTTTGTTTATGACCAATAGATTTTTGTATGTTGACCTTACCTTGCCTTTCAAACGTTTTCCAACAATTTTCTTGATCTTTTGAAGTTTTCTATATTTAGAATATCTCCAAATAAAGTTTGAATTTTTCTTTACCAATTTGGATGTCTTTTATTTTTTTGTTGTTGTCTAATAGTTCTAGCTAAGATTTTTTTGGGGGGGTGGGAGACCCAGTCTTTGCTCCTGGAGAGCTGCTGCTGGATTTGAACCACCAAACCAGTGGGCTGGAGTTCTGCATTCAACCACTACCCCACTGGGGCTCAGCCCTTTTAATAATTTTTTTTTTTTTTAGATTTATAGTATAGGGCTGAGCCCCGGTGGCGCAGTGGTTGTGCGCAGACAGCGGCCCACAGGGATGGAGGTTTAATTCCAGCTCCACGGAGCAAAGGCTGGGCCTCCTACTCCCACCACCTGAGGGCAGTGATGCCTAAAAAAAAAAAAAGATTTATAGTATAATACTGGGTAGGAACAATGATAAAAGAAAACCTTCTTTGGTTCCCATTTTCAATTTCTCCCCATTGATCAGGATGTTGGCTTGTGGTTTGATGTATATGATCTTTATTATATTGAGCAATACCCCATCTATTGCTATTGTATGAAGTGTTTTTATCAGGAATGGATGTTAGATTTTCTCAGATGCCTTTTCTGCATCAAGTGATATGATCACAACTGTCTCTTCTGTTGTTTTATTTACATGGTCGATTGCAGAGTGGTTTTCCAATGTTGAACCATCCTTGCATGCCTGGTATAAATCTCACCTGATTATATGTTTTTGATATTTTGTTACATTCTATGGCTAGGATTTTGTTGAGACTTTTTGCATCTGTGTTCATAAAGAATATTATTGGTTTATGCATTTTCTATTCTAGCAGTGGATTATTTGCCTTGTTTTAGTATTAAGGTTATGCTTATGGCATAGAATGAATTCATAAATGTACTGTCTTTGTCTATGACCTGGAGTTTTCTGAGCAGAATTGTGTCAACTTTTCTCTGAATGTTGGGAGCCCCACACCGATTTTACGTCTCTAAGAAACCAGTAGGACAAACAGGAGGGACGAAACCTATATTTTATCATGAACTTGTTTTATCACTAGTCACTTTCATACAGCTCCCTATTTCTTGTTTTCAAAATCTGGTTCCTTTGAGGTTTCAAGTGAGCAATTATATACTTTATAGAGAAGGATAACTAAAAGTTTTTTTTTTTTTTGTAGCATCCCTGCCCTGGTGGGATAGGAAGCCCAGCCTTCCTCCTGGAGAGCTGCTGCTGGATTTGAACCATCACCCCTGTGGGCTACAGTCCCACACACAACCACGGCGCCACCAGGGCTCAGCCCTAAAAGTTCCCTTTGTAGTGACTGTTTCTTGTCATGCCTCAGTTCTGTTTCTTGTCTTATTGCATTGTCTAGAAATCACAAAGCAAATTTATAGAGGCATTATCAGCATCCTTGCCGTCTCTCTGGCATGACGAAGAATGCTTGCAATGTGTCATTAAATGTGATGTTGGGTCTTGTTTACAGAAAGATATTCTACATCTCTGAGTTAATAAAAATTAACCAGATGGGGCTGAGCCCCGGTGGTGTAGTGGTTGTGCGCGGGACTGCGGCCCACTGGGATGGAGGTTCAATTCCAGCAGTGGGGCTGGGCCTCCTACTCCCACCACCAGAGAGCAGTGATGCCCCCCCCTCACAAAAAAAACAAAAACAAAAACAAAAAAAATTACCCAGATGCTAGATACTGCAGCAACCAATTTCCTGCTTGCCCCCCCCCGCCCCCTCCCCCCCAATGTAATGACTTGAGAGAGGTTTGTTTCTTGCTTATCCTACACCTGTGAGGGGTCCAGGCAGTTCTCTTGGAGAGAAGTGATTGATTCAGCTTTGCACCACATTAACAAATGCTTCCGTGGGGACAGAGAGTTGGAGAGTCTCGTACCAGTAATGAAATGTTACTACCTAGACATGGCATGCGTTAATTGTACTCAGTCGACTCAGACACATCGCACAGCCTTGCCTGACTCCATTGGAAAGCTCAATCCCTGCGAGAAATGAGAGCTGGGAATACTGGCGGGCATCATCGATACTTCCACAGGCATCCTAAGGACGCATCCTTTCATGACCAATTTTAGAGTCAGGAGCCTGAAAGACCCCCAAAGGCAACTGTCAAAAAAACCACTGAGCCTCCGGAGTCTTGGGAGCACCCACGAGGCTGGTGGAAAGACAGGGCTTCCGTCCATTGGAACCTGCCTGCTCGTTCTCCTGCTCTTTCACTTAACGATGTCTCTGAGTCTGTAAAGCTCATCTCCGCCCCCCACCCCTGCTTCCCGGAGTGCATTTAAGCAAATCTTTGTTCTTGTGATCTAACAAGTTGCCCTCCGGATTCATGTGCGGATGATTTTATTTACCACCGTCTTGGCATCCTTGGGTGGCACAGACGTTCAGTGTGCTCGGCTGTTCCCCAAAAGGTGGATGGGGTAAGTCTACCTGGAACCACCTGAGAAGAAAAGCCTGGGAATCACAAAAAAAAAAAAGTTAAAAAAAAATCGTGACTCATAGCAATGGGATAGGATAGGATAGGACTCTCCCCGGTGTGTTTCTGAGGTCGTAAGTCCCAACAGGTGGGCTTGAACCACTGACTCTCTGGTTGGCAGCCCATCGACTGCCCCGCCAGAGTACCTGCTTGGGAACAGTCCGCCAGGGAACACCCGTGGACCGGGGACTTGCAGGTCCATCAGGAGCTAGAAAAGACTGGACTGGTTGCCAGCTGATTCGCGGGTGCATCATACTACCTAGAGAGGGGCCCCAAGGGCTGAGCCCCGGTGGCGTCGTGGTTGTGTGCGGGACTGCGGCCCACTGGGACGGAGGTTCAATTCCGGCAGTGGGGCTGGGCCTCCTACTCCCACCACCGGAGAGCAATGGTGCCCCCCCGAAAAAAAGGAGGCCCCAAGAGGGGTGCTCTCTGCCAGCTCTTCCTGTGAGGGGGATGCTATGTTCCTCAGATGGGGGAGAGGTCCTTCCATCTCTCTTGTATTCTGAAAGAGATGATTTAGGAAACAAACAAAAACAAACTTTCCCGTAAAAGTGTCTGGACCCAACCCTCCTCTGGCAGCTGGCTCAATCCCTACTTTTTCAATCTCTTCAGTTATAATAGATCCTTTAGATTGCCTCCTACTTGTTGATGCATTTTGACTATTTATATTCTCCTATGAAATGACAGGCGCGAAGGATGAGAGGCAGTCTTTCAGGCGGCAGAAGAGGATACTGCCTGGTTTAAAATCAGGAAAGGTGCCCCCAGGGTGGCATCCCCCCACCCTTTGAGATGCAGATGGCATAACCCCCACTTGTTAAAAGCCAAGAGGATTTAAGCACTCACTGACGCTGGTCCTGAGGACAGCTTCTTCAGGGTGGGTTGCAGGGCAGCGTAAAGAAGACAGTCAACCCCCCAGCTAGACTCATAGGCAACATCCTGAAACACAGAGAGGAGCTTCAAGCTGTCAAGGATTCCATTTTGCTGGACCCACAATCAAAGGCCAGGGAAGCAGCCGTCAAGAAATCAAAGGTCACATTACAGGAGGCAAATCTGGCCCCCCAAGAGCAATTTCAAGTGTTGGAGAACACAGATGCCAGCCTGAGGGCGGAGCCCTCGTCTTTTCAACGGTCTCAGAGGCAGGAGCCATGAACAAAGAAGATCTGAGAAACCTGGCCGTCTTTGCATGATGGTGCTGATGAAGAGTGTGGAGAACACCATGGACGGCCAGAGGAAGAGACAAACCTGTCTTGGGGGTGGGGGGAGGCAGCCGGAACGAACGCTCTGAGACGTGAGGACATACCCGTCCCGGGAACAGACCGCCACTCTGGGTTAAGTAGCGGGTTAGTGGAAAGAGGAAGACCCTTCACAAAGTAGAGGGACACGGTGGCTGCAACAAGGGAGGAAGGCCGGGGACCAGGCCGTGCTCCACTGTGCTGTCTCCGCCCTGGACTGGATTTGCTGGCACCAAGCAGCAGCTCAGAGTGCCTGTTGACTCTCATGGTCAAGTTTATGAACACAAAGTTTTACTTGCGTCTTTTCGTTATTGTATAAGTTTCTATCTTCACGCCAACACTGCCTTTCTCTCAGAGCTTCTTCGAATCAACGGGCAGTGTGCCTCGTTTATCAGACGTCCGAAGAGTCTGCTTACAGAGCTAGTCTTTGCTCCTACTGTGTGGGTCTTTTTCAATGTATTAAGTTCGGCTTCGGGCTGAGCCCCGATGGCGTAGTGTTTGTGTGTGGGACTGCGGCCCACTGGGTTGGCGGTTCAAATCCAGCAGCAGCCCTCCAGGAGCAAGGCTGGGCCTCCTACTCCCATCAGGGCAGTGATGCCCCCCCCCCATCCAAACCAACCAACCAAACAAAAAACAAACAAACAAATTATGCTTCTTATCTTTCTTGGTCCCTTCTTTCATGTGACTTTCTTTTCTCTCTTTTTTGTGGTTTTATTATCTTGTTCCCTCTTCCCGTGTCTTGATTTGCGTTCTTCACTTATTAACTCGCCTCTTTTCTTATTTAAAAAAAAAAAAAACTGTGGCTGAGCCCCGGTGGCGTAGTGGTTGTGCGCGGGACTGCGGCCCACTGGGATGGAGGTTCGATTCCGGCTCCCAGGAGCAAAGGCTGGGCCTCCTATTCCCACCACCAGGGCAGTGATGCCTAAAAAAAAATAAAATAAATAAATTTTAAAAAAAGACTGTAAGATGGAACTATGAGTTTTCTTCTTGTAACATTGTAACCACGCTCCCATGTGTTCACATATGTGGTACTTGCAGAGTGATTAAAAAAATAGGTCATGTAAATTTCATATAGTGTTATTTACAAAAGTGGTTTTTAATTTAAACTTTTACTAATAATTCCCAGCTTAATTGCACTGTGGTCAAAGACAAGGCTTTCACCATATCTGCTTTGGGGATTCTATTGAATTTTTCTTTATGGCCTAATATATGATCAATTTCCATAAATATTTGATGGACTCCGGCAAATAATTGAGTATCTTTTATTCGTAGGTTACAAAGTTCAGGGATTAAATCAGCCTTATTAATTATATGATTCCGACCCCATACAAACCATGTATGTGGAAAGGGCACTGTTTAAATCTGTAAAAACCCACACATGTCAGAGTACTGCGCTTTGACCTTTGTACATATGTGCAAGCGACCTCGTCCTCTCGTTTGATCCAGTGCTGCGTCGGATAGAAAGAATCCTGGTTTATCAATGCAAATGGCCAGAACCTTTGTGCCCCTCTGGTGGTTTTTGCTTGTGATCTTCAGTGATATGAACATCGTGGCCTCTGCTTTCATCGGACTTGGATTTGCGTCCACTGACTTTCCTCCGTCCTCTCATCTCAACCTGTCTAGGCCCTTTGGGTGAAAATGCATCTCTTGTAAGCAGCCTGCCGTTGGGTTTTTTGTCTTCGCTTTTTGTTTGATCCAATCAGAGACTCTGGTACTTTGGTAGGAAGATATAGGACATCAAGAGTCATTCCTCATGTTGGGTCTCACTTCTGTGAGGAAGCCTTTTCCGTGTGTCTGTCCCTCTGTTTCCTTGTTGGTTCCCGAGTTTTGTTTTATGAACCCCGCATTCTCACACTCTTCAGGCTTGGGTGAGTGGGTGTCTGGTTTATACGTCTACTTGTACGTAGCATCTTTGCGTTTCAAACCTCTGCCATTTGTAGCTCCTTGACCATTTGGATCTAATGGGAAATGACACCTCCCAATTTTGCGGGGGGATGGGTTGGGGTGGGTGTGGGTCTGTGTTGATAAGATTCAAAGTTTTCTTTTTTTTTTTTTTTTTGCATCACTGCTCTCCGGTGGTGGGAGTAGGAGGCCCAGCCCCACTGCTGGAATTGAACCTCCATCCCAGTGGGCCGCCGTCCGGCGTACAACCACTACTCCACCGGGGCTCAGCCCAAGATTCAAAGTTTTCTGTGTAGATGGTCAAATGATTGCTTTCCATGATAAGATTTTTCTCTTGCTGATGGATTTTTTTTTTGGGGGGGGGGCATCACTGTTCTCTGGTGGTGGGAGTAGGAGGCCCAGCCTTGCTACTGGATTTGAACCTCCAACCTAGTGGGCTGTGGTCCCGCGCACAACCACTACGCCACCGGGGCTCAGTCCCCAAAAAAGATTTTTCTCTTTTAGGAGCTATTTTGGACATTTATATTCAGTTGGGATGCAAGAGTCACAATCATGTTTTCGACGTGCTTCATTTTGACCAGGTATGGTGCCCCAGAGCCACGGTGTTACTGTTCTAGAACCTACTGCTGTCACACACTCAGCTCAGGGGACACAACTTTCAGGAATAAAAGACCTCCTCATTTCCCACCAAAACGCGTTAAAAATGGCTCTGGATTAAGCACTGGCTCTTAACCACAAGATCACAGTCACAGGGGCTGCCCTGTGTTGACCCATAATTTGCCCATAGAATCCTTTAATAACAACTGGAGGATTGGCTATTTTTTTCTTGATTTTTTTGATCCAAGAAGCACGAAAAGTAGATGGAAGGTATATAAGGACTGTGTATATATATGTGTATGTATATATATATATATATTCACCATATAAAACACTAGCCAACATCCAATCCTTTCCACAGACAGTGCATGATTAAGAACTGATAGTAGGCAAGGAGTTCAAACCGCATTGAAGGCGTTAGTGTAATCAAGTCTCAAGAAGTTGATGTTTCAGTGAGTTCATGAAGCACAGGACTCACTCACTCGTCAAACACTCACAGACATTTGGAAAAGTTACCTGGAGGAGACCCACTTTGAGACCCCTTCCAAAGACTGGTGACCCCACAGAATGTGGAGATTGCCGAATGCCATCCTCAGCACCACGTGCAGGTGAAACCTTGCTGAAGATCGTTCCACAGCAGTCACGGCTGTCCATTGACCTGCCAGAGACTCAAGCCGGATCCGGAAGAGGAGATAAGGTCAGAGAGGGCTCATCCTTGCTAATGCCAGATGAAGCTTGGCTGACAGCACACCTACTGTCATACGGCGGGTGCCGGGGGGATGCTTACTTGTGTTTTTTTTTTTTTTGACTACACAAAGGCATTTGATTCTGTGGATCACAACAAACTAGAAGAGTGGAAATTCTAGTACACTTCAGTGTGTGTATGTGGAACCTGGACCTGGATGGAGAGGTCATTGTTCAAAGAGAACAAGGGAATACTGGGAGTCAGGAAAGGTGTGCGCAGGGTTTGTATCCTTCACCATGCCTGGTCAGTCCGAACGCTGAACAGATCACCAGAGAAGTTGGGCTCTGTGAAGAAGGACGGGCAGCAGGAGAGGAGGCAGGCTCATTAACCACCGAGGCCTGCCGATGGCACCGCCTCCCTTGCCGAACGGGAGTGGGGCTTGCCGCCCTGGCGGATGAGGATGGAGGATTGCAGCCTTCGGTGAAAACTGCAACTCGTGTAAAGCAAACCCAAACCCTCCCCCCTGGAGCGGCAGGGAGTCAAGCCCCGTGATGAACTGAGACCGGGTCAAGGTTGTCAAGGATTTTATCTGGTTTGGATCCACAATCGACGCTCATGGAGGCAGCAGCCGAGAGCTCTAAAGAAAATAAATCCATAAAAATTTTAGGCTGAGCCCCGGTGGCGTAGTGGTTGTGCGCAGGACTGTGGCCCACTGGGATGGAGGTTCAATTCCAGCAGCGGCTCCACAGGAGCAAAGTCTGGGCCTCCTACTCCCACCACCAGAGGGCAGTGATGCCCAAAAAACAAAAACAAAAAGTTTAAAAAGATCGACAGATAGGGCTGAGCCCCGGTGGCGCAGTGGTTGTGCGCGGGACTGCGGCCCACGGGGACGGAGGTTCAATTCCAGCAGTGGGGCTGGGCCTCCTACTCCCACCACCGGAGAGCCGTGATGCCCCCCCCCCAAAAAAACAAAAACAAAAGATCGAAAGATAACACGCGTAAGATCCCTGGAACATGTTGAAGAGAAAGGATGTCGCATTGAGGGGTATGGTGCCCCTGACCCAAACTGCGGCATCTTCCACCGCCTCCCAGGCAGGTGGCAGTTGGATGCGGAGGAAGGAAGATGGGAGAAGAGTTGGTGTCTTTGCCTGATGGGGCCGGAGAAGAGGACAGTAAGGACTGAGGACGGCCCAAAGGACAGGCACATCTGTTGTGGGAGAAGGGCAGCCAGAACGCTCTTCAGAGCCAGGATGGTGAGGCTTGGACTCACCTGCTTTGGGCATGTGGGCAGGAGAGGCTGGGCCCTGGGGAGGGACACTGTCCTTGGTCAAGTGAAAGGGCAGGGAAAGAGTGGAAGCCCCTGATGAGCTGCAGTGCCATGTGACCACCACAACGAGCTCAGCTCTAGCAGCATGGTCGGCAGTGGGCACTGTGTTGTGGGCAGTGGGCACTGTGCTGTGGGCAGTGGGCATTCTGTGGGAATAGGTTGGAAACAATGGACCAGCAGCTAACAGCAGCAGAGGGCAGTGAGAGGGGTGGTCAGAACTTAGAGATGATTTTGGAGGAGACACGGCTCCTCTTTGGCCCAGACCATTTCTCTCTATCAAAGTTGCCCCCCCCCCTCCGCCCCCATTTCCTGGCACCTCTTTCAGATCCCTTCAAGAAAGCTCCATTAACAGCACACCCTTCTTCAGCCTTCTGAAGGCTCACCTCCTCCTTAGCCGGCCCTGCGGTCCCTTTTTGTCCTCTCTTTTTCTCCCTGGCAGTCCTTTGTTGTTGTTTCCCCCTCTGTATTTTCCCTCCTGACACAGAAACATCCACCCAGACTCCACGTTTATAAATAGCTGAGGTGTAGAGTTTGCCTTTGGTCCTGTTCCCCTACCAGTTGTTTGATAGCTAACGCCCCTTCTCGGTTTTGGGTCTGGGCAGCAGAATGGAGTGGGCTTGGCTCCATCCAGGGTCAGGGTCCTGCCAACGGCAGCTCTGTGGAGCTGAGCTGTCTGCTCCTCCCCACTCCCTCAGTCTCAGACAGTCCCCAGAGGGACATCGAGCAAGCCAACGTCACACATGGCTCCTGTGGGCGGTCCCTGCTGCCTCCTGACAATCATCAGATTTGCTTCTAGGGTACCTGCACGGAGAGCCCCTTCCCCACCTCCTCCCTCTAAACGATGCCCAGGGACATGGTTGGGGTCACCTCCCAGATCAGCCTCAGTGGGGAGGACAATGGCCCGGAGTCCCGGTCTCTGTGTCTGTTGACTGCCTCTGAGTCACTCCCATGGAGGGTGGCCGCGTGCAGAGGGGAGCAAATAGCCGCTCTGTTCTGCGCCCAAGCCGGGGTCGGTTGTGAAATGGGCTTTGCGATCCCTGGGAGGGGTTCTGTGGGCTTATTTTCAGAAGTAGGGCTCCAGGCTGCTTTTGTTTGGCTTTTTTCTGCGAATGAGGGGCAGAACCCCACTTCCTGCTTCCATTCCTCTCCTAGCTCAACCCTCTGACCTTTGTCCTGGGGCCAGTGCTCTCCCTTTCCATCCTCAAAGGTCGGTTATTCTAACACCAGGTGAATTCCCGTTCCAGACCCAGAGTGACTAAGGCTCTCTCTAGGCTTCTAGTCAGCCTGGTGTCAGATTACTTGGCGTTCTGCTTCAGGTGTTTCTCCCAATCTGGCCAGGCCCTTCTCCTGAGATCCACTTCAGAGCAGCTGGCGGGGGATGGCCGGGCACCCTCTAGATCTCCTGTTCTCAGGGGGCTTGGCGACCGATGCTCCTGTCCGCTAATTCTTTTCAGGAGGTTTTCCATCTCACCAATCTTTTTGTTCTCCGAATGGGAGAGCGGTGGGGGAGACTGAGCGTCGCAGCTGGATGGCAGCGCCTGAGCATCTAAAAACTCAGTAGAAAAAAAAAGAAAAAAAATATAAAGAAAAAAAGGGCTGAGCCCCAGTGGCGTAGTGGTTGTGCGTGGGACTGCGGTCCACTGGGACGGAGGTTCAATTCCAGCAGTGGGGCTGGGTCTCCTACTCCCACCGCTGGAGAGCAGTGAACCGCCCCCCCCCCCCCCGCAAAAAATATACATAAAACTCAGTAGAACACAACATCGTCTCTGCTCAGGGCCGCTCTTCCCAGTCCGTCTTAGCCCGGAAGCCCCACGGACGCTGACTCAGCCCGCTCGCCTCTACGAACAGATGGGTAGTGGTTGTTCTGCAGGAACAGCATCACCCAAGGAACGGAACCCAGACCTCCCGCATGGAAGGTGAGGATTCTTGCCACAGGCTGACCGTGGCTTCCAGACTGCTGAATGGGAGCGCATGATAGATGGGCCTTGGCTTGGAGTCCTGGTCCCACACTCCCCACCCCCCCACCCCCCCAACTCCCACCCTGCATCATTACCACTGGTTCCGCTTACATCCAGCACTGAGGAAGGCGTTATCTTTCTGTCTTCAAGGGCATCTACTGGAAGTGTAAGAACGGCTACACCAGGGGCTTTCTAACTGGATGTCATGTGACATAGAAGTTCACAGGGTTGTTTTGTTTGTTTTCTTTTCAAATACCAGACTCGTAAAATAGTAGAGCCTCCCCTGCGCCTCCCAGAGGGTCACAATCACCCTGTGAGTGGTCCAGGCAGGGTTGGCAAGGATGGAACAGAAGGGTGACCACCGGTCCCAGCTGCTGGGCAGAGGTTGGCTCCATCATCCCTCTCCTCAAATCGCCAGTCTGGGGACACCGACTGCTCCATGCACTCTGGGAGACAGGACAGAGAGGCCCCTAGGGATTCCTGCCCTCCTGGGGCATGATTGCCCTCGGGGTCACCATGGCTTGTATCTGCTATTCAAGCAACTATGGCAGGGGCCAAACCCAATCCAGGGATACATTACAGTGGCCAATTAAATAAGAGGGGGACATTAAAAAAACCCACCATGGGCAAGGGGGAAGCAGGGCACTAACCCACTCAAGGGGAGGGTATTGTTTATATCTCCACAGGAGAGGAAGAGAGAGACCAGGTTTCAACCTGATGTGCCAAGACCTGAATACAACATACTGGCATGTGCCAGGGAACCGATACGGAGGTCTGTGGGGCCGACCTCAATCTCAACTATGTGGGCAGCCCCCACCCCAGAAGAATGCGCTTCAGAGGACAGCACTGAGTCTACAACTTGGGGCAAGGGGCCAGCTGGATTATAGCACAGGGGAGAAAAGCAAAGGGATGGAGAGGGAGGAGAGGACATCCTGGCCCACCAAGCCCCAAGGACGATGTTCCTGCTCAGAGCAGACAGTGCTCAGGGAGGACCCTAGAATGGCCCCACTAGGAGACACAGCCTCCCTCACTGAACCATGACGCTGTGGGAATTGGGGGGGGGGGGCAGCACTGGAGACACAGAGCGGGAAGAGTGCACGGTCTGGGCAAGGCACTGAGGGCATGCAGCAGAGCAGCAGGGGGAGCAGAGGGATGAAATCCCCAGGGAACACCACACCTAGACTTGGGAGACATTGTGGCAGCCCATCAGACTCAATTGGAAAACACTCATAAAGGCCAACAAACAGACCTTGAACTATTTATAGGCTTTTCCATTTTTGTCACAGTGATTTTCTTCTTGCTAATGCTATTTTGCTTTTGCTCTCTGATGTTGTTGTTATCGTTTTGTTGGTTTTGACTTCCTTTGTTGTTTTATTTCTTTGCCTGTTTTTTGCACTTATTAATGTATCTGCATGTCTATCTAGATAAGACAGGCAGGATAAATAATTTGGAGAAGAAAAGAATAGGGCCAATAGTTCCGGGGGATACGGGAGAGAGGAAATGGGGGAGGGGGCAGGGAACCAACCAGGGACAATAGAACAACAAGTGGACTAAAATCTATGAAAGGAAGAGTGTAGGATGCATAGTGGGGCTTAACCAAGGGCAATGTAGCAGCGAGGAATTATTAAATCCAAATGAAGGCCAGACATGATGGTGGCACAGGAGGAAAGTAAAAGGAAATAGAGGAAAGAACCAGGAGGCAAAGGACATTATGGAAGAATAAACGTGTACATATATATATATACATAAATGAGAGGGGAATAGAATTGTGTACTCATTTGTATGTTAAGAATTAAGGTTGCTTTGTGCGCGGGACTGCGGCCCACTGGGATGGAGGTTCGATTCCAGCTCACAGGAGCAAAGGCTGGGCCTCCTACTCCCACCACCAGGGCAGTGATGCCTAAAAAAAAGAAAAAAAAAAAA
>PVJH01027320.1:0-28826 GCA_004026705.1 Nesogale talazaci | reverse complement strand
TGATTGATTGGCATCATCAAAGTTACAGATAGTCCTTTTCAGTTGTCCTTGTTTGTGGTTCGCTGATTCCTTGGTGGCTGTCACTGCCCTGGGGTCACTGGTTTCTGACGAAGTCACGTTCTTTCCAGTTTGTGCCCAACTTCTTCCAGGCTCAGCCTGGGGGCAGAGCCATATCAGGTGGGGCTTGGGGGCAATCGTGGTGGAACTTAGCTTCTAAACAGACTCTATTCAATCTTAGACATAAGTGACTAAGCCAAATATAAGGAGATGGTATTTGCAATATAACTGTGTCAGTACCAGCATATATAATATAAGTAACCGGCCAACCATAGGATAAGATAAGAAATAGGAAAAAAGAGGACTGAAACAAAGAAATAGCTTTTTAGAAAAGCAGAGATCCACTGGAAAACCAACATGAAAACACACCCCATTTTACTAAGACTTAGAGCAATGCAAGTGACAGCAGTGACAAACTGATTTCTAAGATTTGACACTACAAAGTTTGGACGTGGATACGGAGTATTAATTTTTTTTTATTTTTAAGTGGAAAGTGTACATAATTAGGTGACCAATGTAATCAAATTGGTAAAGTAGAGGCTTGACCCACTCTGTGATCATGCAGGTCCACTTCTAGGTTTTCTCTTTGCACCTAGCATAAAGACCATTAAAAAAATCCCCAATACAATGTCGCTTTTCATGGTGCTGAAGGGGCAAAAGTCTTGGACTCGGGAATACATTTGCAAAGCTTGAAATCATTTATATTTGTCTTTAAACGTGCACATTAACATGACATATTGGTTATCAGTAGATGGTTTGTATCAAATAGGCATATTCCACACCAAATTTTTAGTAGTGGTTTCTTCCAAAAAAGCTGAAGGAAAGGGACAGGATTGGGAAGGAGCTCTACTAGTTGCTAAATTGAGGATAGACTAAAAAAGATCGTTTGTGCTTTTGACAGGGGGAGACACACGCTCCTATGTGCAAGCTGCCCACACATCACACGCCCTGTGTGTTGCCATCCTCGCGCATGTGTCTAGTTGTAAGACTCATTCATTCTTTCAAGTTATCTTCCCCAAACACATCTTTGAGCACCTCAGAGAGATACAAAATCTGTTGTCAATTTGAAAACTAAGAGTGAAGAGGTGGAGTTTAGGCTGCTAATCAAGTCACAGCGTGAGGACCACCCTTGGAGGTGCCAAGGAGATAAATAGCCCTCTGGGGGGTGAGACGCACACTTACTCCCTGAGAGACAATTCTGCGGACAGACAAGACACAGAGCTACACTAGAGCCTTGGAGGTGAGGGAGCGTGTGGAGACCCCTGCCAGCGCTGAGAGGCCTCTACCCCCACTGGATCCATAAGACTTCCCACCTACCGCTCTGTGATCTTCCTGCATTTGCAGTCACTGCATGTGTCTCATGAGTCTGAAGAGGACTTTCTACATTGGTATCAGACATATGGGCTAATATCAGCCTTATGGACTTGATCTGGACTGCAGTGGGATGTTTCTCAATATTCAATTGCGCTTGTATATAAAGCACTTTCTTCTGTACGCATGTGTCTAGGAATTTGTTCCCTTGTCTATGTAACTAACACTGCCTCTTTAGTACCAAAGTTAGGAGGTATCTTTTAAAAATTAGAGACAGAAAGCTGAAAATTATTCCAAATCTTGTTTTTTCTTTAAAAAAAAAAAAAGGTATTACAGTTTTTTTCTTGAAAGCTGGCTTTAGATTGCTCACATCTCACCTGAACTTATACTCCTACTTTACCTTGTCAAGTTGTATCTAATTGATGTGTATGTTCTTGCCAGAGCAACTTGATGACAGAATGCTCATGTTACTATTCATGATTAGTTGTGAGTTCATGCTGTGTGGATGACATCGTTACTCTCTATCATCACATCTGACCCGTGAGTGACCATATTATTTTATGCGAAACATCATTAAATCAAGGATATGCAGATCGTTCTATAACTCTTTTAGCACTAGTGCCACCACCACTATTAATAATTGCTTTACTGCCATGATCTTGGATATAAATTAGCTGAGGTTTTTTTAATGTACACTCTAATTTACTCAATGCATTTAGTGAAGCAGCTGTGTAAAAGCTTGTTTAAGGTGGAGGAAAAGAGAAGTGATAAAATAGAGGAATATAATTATAGCATATCTAGTCATCATTTCAGGCATGAAATGCCAATTGGATTCTAGGTGACCTTTGTGATTTAAATGCTTAGTGAATACTGTGTAATGATCACATAGGATTTTTATGCTTTTTATAGACAACAATAGCATGTTATCAATTTCAGATGTTTGCATAGTTGTATTCACCAAATAATATAATATGAAATACTTTAATGCATACTTTCACATTTTTAATGAATTTAAATGTTCCACTGAATTTTTAAATAAAACCAATCATATCCATCTTTGTTTCATTTGATAATTAAACTTTTATCTAACTAAAAGTCAACCAAAGGGACCAGTTCCTATTACCCTAATTTCAGTTTCAATAATATTTCTATGAAAATTGTTGACAATAATTGCAGTTATTTCAATAACTATGTATTTGGCAACATCGAGTGAAATTTTGATAGGGTAATTATCATGTCCAGTCAAATTCCAGATATCTAATTAGATGATACAAATCTAAAATTAAAATTTTCTTTTTTAGGAATATATATATATATGTATATAAATTTAAAGTAATTCTGTTGGAGGTACTTTCATACCTTAATTGTACCAAGCATAGTTATACATATGTTATCATCATCATTTCCTAAACATTATATTTGGGAGCTATTTGAAATGATCACCTAGTCCTTTTGTTTGCCAAAATATTTTAATCTCATAGGTCTTAATTAGATGTAAAAATCAAACCCCGAGAGAAGTAGGACACCTTTTCACTTTAACAAACACAATACATCATTTTTATGCATAAGGAATCCCTAAGAAGCTGGGGAAGGATGCCACCTAATCAAAATAACATTTAAATAATTAAAGAGTTACATTAGAAAATAAAACAGGGACAGGCCAAAGAAGCACTATGGGTAGCCCTGTTACCTAGGTGCTATGTACTGTAGCCTGTAAGTGAATACCCTATTTTTATATCTGTATTGCCCTTCATTTTTATGCTGTGCGCTCATACGTGGATGCACATTGCATATATACTGGGACTGATTTGACATTTCATTGTCAATTGTACCCAGTGTGATTCCATTTCTTAAAGTTATAATCTGCACATATACCATCTAACTGCAAATGATTAGACTTTTTGCAATCTGGGTTTTTAAACTTCTATTATAGA
Organism: Nesogale talazaci; assembly: GCA_004026705.1. Taxonomy (NCBI): domain Eukaryota; kingdom Metazoa; phylum Chordata; class Mammalia; order Afrosoricida; family Tenrecidae; genus Nesogale; species Nesogale talazaci. The sequence goes on along the minus strand of PVJH01027320.1, from coordinate 25,524 downwards.
TGCATTGATATTTTGATGCTTATTAATAAGTAAAGATTGTGAAATGATGGAGATAGTACTGGCGGTTTCAGAACCAGTCTACCAGGGGAAGAAGTTGATTGAAAGCGAATCAAAAGTCCATTTCTACACCACATGGCCGGGCAGGGTTTTGTTCTGCTCTGTATAGTGACCCTATATTCACTCCTTGTTGAAAACTAAGGGCTTCGAAGGACAGCAGCAGCAATTTTAAAATGAAAGCAAGTGGAGAGCAATCTAGCCTCGACACTCCCAAGTGTTACCAAGTTGACACCAGTTGGCCCTCACATGTGACGTTACATCTTTCTGGGTTTCCTAACACCTTGCGGTGACCATGCTGAAGAAGTCACTGACCATCGGCAGAGTCAAGTGGTTTAAGAACTGGGATCAGAACCTCTGTATCAGTTTTTTTTGATCTTTTGAGTTTTCTCTTTGTCTACTCCGGGCAAGTGGCTTTCAGACGGGCTATCCTTGGTCCTGTTTATGCGGCAGTCAATTGCTCTGCTCTGTGGGGCTGTCTCTGGTCAGCGCTACGCTCTTGACCTATGTTACAACTCTTGTACGAAGCTCCTGGACTCTTCTCTCTCTGCTTCTCTTTCTCCTTTTTCCCGTCTACTGCTTCCTGTTGCTTCTTTTCACACATCTGTCTGAGAAATCTCTGTAGGCATGACTGCTTATATTGATATATGCAAATGTCTCTTCAATTTCAAGACGTGATCCTCCCACAAAGGCCCCCAAATGGCCAATCTCCTCTTAGTAGGAGATAGGTATTTTATTTACATAGTACTATACGGGGATACTTCATTTACATAACATGTTGACAAGTCACTACAACATTCATACCAATCAAATGTCAGGCTGTATTCCAGGACCAGACAAAAGTATCAACCCAAGTTGTTTATCGTTTACCCAGGCAATTGTACTCGACAAAAGTAATCCTCTGGGGTAGAAAAAGTAGGGCAAAGGTCATGCCTAGAATTTAGTTGGCGCCAGTGGAGGATCTGGCAAAGCGATTTTTTCCACCACCTATTGGCCACATGAAGAAACTCATTCGCCTCAAATTCAGTAATTAAAAAACCTAAGCTTTTTTCTCTTAGTGTATCTTTATTATTAACCATGGAGCTAAAACTCATTGCTATTGATTAATGTAGACACTTAAATAGCTACAGGTTATAACAAATTATAAATAAGATGAGAGTTTTAATATCATGCTAATCTATGTATTTATTGATAAATGAGCTACTGAGGCTTAGTGGGTTTCAAGGTGGGTCGCTCACCACAAGGCCAGCAGCACTTAGAAACTACACGCTGAGTCTGGGGGGTGCGGGGGGCAGTAAGGCTTTCTGATGCTGGAGAATTAGGGCCTCAGAGAGGGGCAGACTGAATTCCACCTCCTAACGGATCACTGGGAGTCAGAATTCACCCCATGGCAGTGGGTTTGGAGCAATCACAGGCATTTTCTAGGATGCATTCTTTCTTTTTCTGATACTAAAAAATGAAGAAAGAACTGACAACATTATTGATAATATATGTGAATATGATTGTTTAGCTTTGTTGTTGACATTTGCTTAAAGGTAACTGACATTTTGTAACAGTTAAGTAACATTGGGACCTTCCAAAGAGGTTAAAATAAACTTATTCCATAAGTGAAACAAAAACAAGTAAGACTCTTGTTTTGATGTATTATTCAGAAATTTCTTAATATTTTGCCTTCTTGTCTTCCCACTTTTTAAAAAGAGAAAACTAAATTTATGTCACAGATGTAGAATTTCAGTCTGCAGTGGAAGATTAGAATATCAAAAGAATAATGTATAAATGTCTTTAAATTTTTCATCAGTGTAAAGTAATATGCTGCATTTCAAATGTATAGTTTCCATTATACTTTTTCTGGTATTTAAATTTAATATGTGCAAGAGCTGTGATTTTTAATCTTTATTACCCTCTTAGAAATATGTACTTTCCAGATTATGTGACCTATGGATTACCCTAAAAAAAGCAACCTTTGCTGTTGAGTTTATTTTGACTGCCGGCAACCTCACTTGTGTAGCGTAGAACTGTGATTCATAAGACTTTCCATGGCTTACGCTTTGACACTAGGTCTTTTTCTAATGTGGTTCTAGGCAGAAACCACCAACAAACCTATTGATTATCAGTCCCGTATGCGAATCATTGGCATCACGTTGGAATTACTTATCCTTGTTACTGTTGAGTATGGTTCTGTGACTTGAACCTGCTTCAGGAACAGATCTCAAGAAAAATAAGAATTAAAAAAGTAAATGAAAAGAGTTTTGGTACAAGATTTAACAGTGATACTTTTAACTGGTTTAGGTGCTTTTTAACTTGACTATCATAAACCAGTGTGGTTTGATGTTAGTCTATATTTGATGTGACGAGATAATATTGGTGAACTTCCTTAAGACCAAAAGCTCATTGCTGTTCAATAAATTTTGACCCCTAGTGATCCGATAGGATAGAGTAGAAGTGCCCCATGGGTTTCCAAGGTCATAGGGAAGCAGACATCCTTCTCTTTTGACGACAGGGTGCCTAGTGGGTTCAAAATGATAACCACTAGAGTTAGTGGTTCCATGGGTAACCCGCTATGCTACAAGTTCTGCTTAAAATGCCTTACAGTAGATGGTTCTTTATCCAAAACAATAATGTTAATTAAACCAAGATAGCTTAAAAGTATTTCACTGGGTTTGGTAAACAAAAAAAAGAAAAAAAATATTTCACTAACGACCATCAATTGATGTTAACCAAATGCCTTAGAATTACTTTGACTACACTGTTAAGTATGTGTTACTATTAATTTAAAAACTCACATACAAAGTATTGTTCTTTTAAAATATATAATATCCACCAAATGTAATTAATATATATAATTAAGCATTCATTTTGGGGATCTCAAAAATTTATAGAATTAAGACTTAATGTTTCTTTTTAATGTTTTCTGGCTATTTGTTTTTTAATCCTTTAAGGATTTATATACTTAGTTGTTTTATTTGTTTAGTAATTTTTATTTTATTTACTTTCTAAACCATGTTTTGGAAATTAAACACAAGGCAATTACTGAGTACTTTCAGTGAAAAGTACTGCACTGAGACTTCAACTTTCATCATCTCATTTTATATTTTAGAAATCCAGAGTGTTCCATTTTTTAAAAGTTCTCATATCTTCTTGGGAAAAATGAAGGCACAAGAAAAATGATTCAGTTTTTCAGTGATTTCCTATTTTTTTCTTTAGGAGAATAAATGATTTTGATATTTTTTTAAATTTTAATTTCCTTTATACTTTTATTTTGTGTAACTGTTCATTATATCAACTAAAGTATACCGTTGTAAACAGAGACTATATAAAACCATGGGTTATCTTTGTTTTGCTAACATATCCACCTACTAGCTGTGGACATCAGATGAATATTTACGGTCTTCAGGTGTAGAGGAGGCTGCTGTAAATTTTTGTGAAAAGTTAACATTCGGATTTACATGAGTGTTAATTATGTCTCAAGACCACTAGTATTTGAGCAAGTTGATTTATACTAAGGAAAATGATAGAAAATTTTGAGGACAATTTCTGAGTAGAAAATTAGGTGAGTACAGTAATAAATATAAACAGTTAAATAATAGTAAATAATTCAATTATTTCAATTATTCAAATATAGTAAATAATTCAAAACCTTTGCCCCCTTGGTGATACAAATGTGCCTGCAGTTAAAAAAATCTCATTGCATTAAATTATGAATTTATAATATGTAGGTTTGAATGTCATTTTTAATCACACTTGCAATAAACAGTGAATCTAATAATCTTATTTAAGTTTTTTGCATTATAGCCAATATTTAGAAGTGAAAGAGATTAAATTGGTTAAATTAATTAATGGTCTTTGATTTTTCTCCCAAACAATTATCTATCCATCTTGAAAATGTATTTTTAGGTACTGACAGTTTGTGAGTCTTCTGAAATGTCCATGGATGTATTTAGAAGAATCTAATATTAGTCTTCTGAAGATACTTAATTTAAGAAAATCATAAACATGAAATTAATAGACTTTGATTGAAAAAACAGTAAGAAAAGTACACAAAGACAGGCATATCTTCTAGTAAAATGTAGATTTCATAATACATTATCTTCCTTGATTAGAATCAGAATCTATCTTTTGTGTGTGTGTGGGCATCACTGCCCTCTGGTGGGATTAGGTGGCCCAGCCTTGCTCCTGGAGAGCTGCTGCTGAATTTGAACCACCAGCGCAGTGGGCCGCAGTCCCATGCCCAACCACTACACCATCAGGGCTCAGTCCTAGAATCTATCTTTTAGCAAGGTACTTAAGTATCACAAGAATTTATAATATGTAGGTTTGAATCTTTAAGACTTTATGGGATCTTTAAGGGATCTTTAAGACTCACCTGGGAACCTTGTTAAAATATAGATTCTATTCCATGATACCTGCAGAGTAAATGAAAATGTTAGAAATGGAATCAGTTCAGAATGAACTGGTTGAGTCTCTACTATTAGTTTAGCATCAAGTGGAAAATTACCCAAAGTAGCTGGACTGGTAGATGTCTTAGATTTCTTTGGCCAGATCCAATACTGATAGGTGCTTAAAAACTTATGCTTATCTTTTGGAGGATGAAATAATGAATACAATGTAAAATAAGCTGATAGTAAAGCTTAGGCCTCATGTGTCAAGGCTGATATTGCCTCCTTCATATAGTCCAGTTTCTCAGATTATTTTTTCAGCCTACATACTGAAAAAGTATGTTTGAAATGATATAGCCCTCCTGCATACCTGTTCTTAATTTGAATCCTTTAGTGTCCCCATGTCTCACTTAAACAGCTTTCTTCTGCAACAGCGTTCTTCTAGTATTTGAAGAACACCCAGTAAGAAACCTGACACATAACTTTGCTTGATGAACTTATAATAAACCCATTAATGGAATCACTTGAAATCTTTCCTGATGAAGATCGAAGACCTTCACTATGGATTATGTCCGAATGTGAAGAAAACTAAAATCTTTACAACTGCACTGATAACAACATCAAGATATAAGCTGAGGAAATTAAAGTTGTCAGTTATTTCATTATTCTTGGTCCAATGTTATGTATTCATGGAAGCAGTAATCAAGAAGTCAAGTGACATAATGCGTTGTTCAAATCTGCTTCAAAGATGGCATTTTGATGACTCATTTGCATATGGCTCAGTCACCTTTCCAATCACCTCATATGCATATGAAAAATGAAGATAGACAAATTGATGTGTCATAACTATGAAGTTACCAAAGAATATTGACTATACGGTGGATTGCCAAAAGAATGAGCCAATCAGGTGTAGTAGAATAAACAAACACAACCAGAATATTCTTTAGAAGTTCTGGTGATGAGAGTTTGGCTCACTTACAATGGACACTTTATCAGGAAATACCTAATGAACACGTGTAGTGGATGCTAACTAAAACAAAGGACGCCCTCAGGGACAAGGACGTATGCAGGAGCCAAACAATGGACTCAAAGCTGACTGAGGGTCAAGGAGAAGCACAGCATGAGGCAGTGTTTGCTTCTGTAACATATAAAATTCACAGGCATCAGAGTGGATTTGACAATCACTAATAAAAACTATATGATAATTTCTCATGCACTGTTTATAATGAACTTAGCATGAAGGATGTTATGAAGTCTTTATTTTTTTAAATAGGAATAGAATTTTTTGTAGCTGAAATGAAACCTCTAAGAACAGAAATTTGCTTAGTTGAAAAGAAAATTATTATTACTACAAGCCCACTAATCTCTTTAAATTACTTAGTGACTGAGGGGAAAGAGAAACACCCAGTAAAGGAGAGAATAAGCATACTCAGAACAATATGATTTTTTTTTCACACACTAGTGAGATTATATTATATTTCAAAGCCATCAGCTATTGGTTTTCAAAGTAAAATAATTGGAAATTTCAGAGCCAAGAAAATATCCTAAAGAAGTAAAAAAACTGAGCCCTGGTGGCTTAGTAGTAGTTTGCAAGACTGCAGCCCACAGGGTTGACAGTTCAAATCCAGGAGCAGCTCTCCAGGAGCAAGGCTGGACTTGCTACTCCTACCAGGGCAGTGATGCCACAAGAAAAAAAAAGAAGTAAAAATATAGAAAAAGACATGTATGTACACTGCTTTTCTGGTACACTTTTTAAAATCAGTTTTACCGAAGAATTAAAAATTTCAACTGTAATAGTTTGAGTTTAAATTTCATTTTTCTGTTCTTTGTAAATAGTTATGCCATAATAATGTTGACAATGGCAGTTTCAGTTGTGAAGTGTGTAGTTTTACATTTTTCTACTAAGTGTCTGCCTGATCACTAGATGATGCATAACATCAGTCCTGACTCCTGACACTTCATGGGAAAGAGATGCATGACTGTGACCATGTCTGGATCTGTGGAGACTCCCTCCACCCCTCTCCCCCAGCCTCCATCATGAAGTAGCTCAAGAAACATTCTGAGCCTGAAACATTTTTTTTGTCCTTGTTCCTCATTCCTCTTCATCACCCTTGACACATTCCTGAATATAATAAGCAATACGTTCTTAAAACTAACACTGACCCCCATAACTTTGTCATGTGTAAGACCTGTAATTACAAAAAAGAAATACCAGTATCTTAATAAGTAAGTCAGCTTTGTTCCATGAGCTTGCTACCTGTATTAAAGAAAAAATAGGTAACGAACAGTGTTTATTGTGTGTATATAGCAGACATCAATAATCAGTCCAGTGCTCAAATATGTGTTTCTTGTCAATTTGGGTCTATTTCATTGTTTCATGGTTGACATTTATTTGCATTATCATTAAAATAATTTTGAAGATGTCATTGCTTGTTTTTGCTTTTGTCACTGATAAAATAAGCATTTGCATCCAATGAAAGATTCTGCAACCACTCCTCCGGTTCAACAAAGACTTGCTTGGCTGATTAGCATGAATGGGAGCATGACAGATTCAAAGCACAGATGTCAAAGCCATTAGAACCAAAGTCCTTCGATTGCTGAAAAATAAAAATCAGTGCCTGGAATACTTTCAAGTGCACCTATGGAAATCACACTTATTCAAAATGCAACAATGGTGAATGAAATGGATGGATTAATGAAAGCCCAAAGAGGTAAACCTGGCCAGTTTGCATTGTAGTGCTGTTTTTATTTTTATTTTTTTAGGCATCACTGCCCTCTGGTGGTGGGAGTAGGAGGCCCAGCCTTTGCTCCTGTGAGCTAGAATTGAACCTCCATCCCAGTGGGCCGCAGTCCCGCCCACAACCACTACGCCACCAGGGCTCAGCCCGCTGTTTTTATTTTTTAAAAATGCAGTGATAGAGACTTAGAAAGGAGGCATATATACATAGTAATCAATCTAGGAGTTACTCAGTATACTGTTTTTCAGGACGCAATTGTTTGAAACCAATTAACTTCAAAATTACAGAATTTATAAAATTTCTAATTTGAAATCTTTGTTTTGCAATTTTATCTAATGCTGAAGTGGTCATTTACAATGGAATATATAGTGAAATGCCAAAAGAAATAAACAAATATCTTATCTACTACAGATTTCTATTTATTTCATTGTTTTTTAGTTACTCTTGGGTCTTTCTGTGATTAATTTTGGAATCCTAAGGATACATACTTGTCGTTCAACAATGGGCCAACCTAACAAATGCTATTCTGTAACATTTAGCACAGTTCCTTTAAAAAAATTAGTTGGGATTGATACATATATCAAATAATTCCATGTTTGTTTCATGTCCAGCAAGTGTACATTTATTACCCCAAACCATTTCTAAAGAGTCTTTTTCTATATGCACTCTTTGGCATCATTATCCTTTCTCTTCACACAACCTCTGTGTTCCCTTATCCCTAAGAGCCTGCTCTATCTCCTGATATTATAGGTCTGTCTGTCCTGGTTTTCATACACCCCCAAAATGAAAAAAAAAAAAACATATACCACAACTTCAAGAGGGTGACCCTCAATGACATAGCAGATACCCTAATATGCACAATCAAAAACCAAGCAAAACAATGCAACCCCCCAAATAAGATTTTGGAAACCAGATCTGGTCCAGCATGTATCCTAGAGGAAATTTGCTGGCAAGTTTTAACTGATCAAGTCAGACTTTGACCTTTGACCCTCTATCACAGCAGTTCTCCACCTGTGGGCTGTGACCCCTTTGATAGTCGAACGAACCTTTGACAGGGCTCGTCTAAGACCATTGGAAAACACATATATATGATGGTCTTAAGAACCAAGACATTGACTTTTTATGTATACTATCACAAAATATAGCAATTTAGTTTACTTTTGCTATATTAGGACTATTTCCCATGCTACACCATGTTTCAAGACAAAATTTCACTTATTTGCAATTAGAAATAAATATCTCACAATACATAATTACACAATTGTTTTTGTGATTAATCCTATCATTTATGTTCCATTTGTAACAATGAAAATATATCCTGCATATTTAGATATCGATATTTTGGTTAATAACAGTAGAAAAATTATAGTTATAAGCTAGCAACGAAAATAATTTTATGGTTGGGGTTACCAGAACATGAAGAAATAGTTTAATGAGTCTTGTCATTAGGAAGGTTAGAGACCCACTTCTCTATAGTAATCTCACCAATGCACTCTGGTTAGTGGAGCATCTACCTATGTGTTAGTCCGTGTAGGCTAGAGGAACAAATTCAAGGAAACGCATACAGATATAAGGAAAACGTTTATATATAAGAGGAACAGGACATTGAACCCAGTTCAGTTCATAGTCATAAGTCCGATATTAACCCATATGCCCGAAATCCGTCTACAAAGTCTCCTTCCGACTCACGGAGTCACAGATCAGTGGGTGTAGAATCCTGGCGCTGGCAGGGGTCTCTACATGGCTCCTCACTTCCAGGGCTCAGGGTCCATTAACAGCAGAAGCAACTCATTGCTGACAGAGGTCTCCATTTGGCTGTCCCAGCTTCAGAGGTCTGGCTCCATCAAGGGAAAGCCATGTGGTTTCTCCACCGGCTCCTCCACCTTCTTGGATGCTGCCATCTTGTCTTGTCCATGATTCATCATCTCTGAGACTAGCTCCCAACCATTAGGGAAGATAGCTTCTCATCTTCATGAGGGAAATATCACGAGATTTCCCAGAAGTCTCAGGAGAATGCCATGCCCATAGAGGCCTCATTGGCTACTCAATGACTATCTCCAGGTTAACAGGCTAGACTCCACCCCTACTTCTCAATCATGAAATTAACATGAGCACATGACTGCCACAACCTAATTGCAGCTGAAAAAGAAGACCTGGATCTTGAGCAGCTGGCTAGACATTTGTGATCCCAACACTAGGTGTTTGGATTCCATTTTAGGGAGGGTGTAATATGTAAGCATGCATAGGAAGGAACTTAGTTCTGCACAGTGAACAGTGACACTTTCAGTTTGATGAGGGCAGAGAATGCATAAAGGGACGTTGGAAGAGATAATATCAAAAGAAGGATTTGTGGATAGATGTTAAAATATGTTGGAAACTGGGGAGAGAATTAAAATTTTTATTCTGTATTTGATGGGAGACCCTCAGTAGACTAATAAGTTTAGAGCTGCTTTTAAGATTTAAAATTTTCTGTGGCAGATTTTAAAAGTTAGCATAAGGTAAATCATGAGCTTTGGGCTTTAGAATATGTCTGGGTGATGGTATCCTATTCTTTTTTTTGGGGGGGTGCCCTATTCTTTTATAATGTTTTTTAATAATTTTATTGGGGATGCCTCAACTTTTATGACAATGCACACTTTCATCCATTGTGTCAAGCACCCCTGCAGATCTGCTGTCCTCACTATTCTCAAAGCACCCCCTTCTCCTTGAGCCCTTGGTATCAGCTCCTCGTTTTCCCCCTATTCTCTTTCTATATAGGGAGAAGGGGAAAATTCAGTTTGAGAATATTTACGAATCTAGGAAACTAGTTTTTATATTATTTGAAATAGGGAATGCAATAGAGAAAACTTTAATGGGGAGAGATGGTTCGATTTTATGTTTTAAAAGTGATCTATTTAAGGCTTAATTGAATTAAAGTGCCCTGGAGTTTTTCCCAAAACGTTATATCTCACGGAAAAAAAAATAATATCCACAGAATGTAGTGTTTTACACAACTTTCATTAGTTTTAATTTTGAAGTCTGTTGAAAAAATCAATTCTTTTGCGTAAAAGCTTAGGAGTTTGGTCTTCGACTTGCCAGAAGAGTCTTAGAAGAAACACAAAAGGGGTATTTGGAAATGAAAATGATTAGACTTTAGTTCACATCATTTGGTTTCATTTACCTTAGCCACCCCACCAGCAAAAACCAATCCCTTGAAAAAGACATCATGGAGAATGGAGAGAGAAAGCAAGGGAGGCATTCAATAAGATGGATTGGCCCAGCAGGCAAAACCACGCGCTCAAAAAGATCCTGAACACCAGGCAGGACAGGGGAGCATTTTTGTTGTGTTGTAAGTAACGTTTCTTATAAATAGGAACTGACTTGATGGCGAGTAACAAAACAGCAGCTACAGCCTCTATGTCTGCCGAACAGTTTGCTACGTATATACTTTTACCAGAATAATATGCATTGCTTAATATGTACGGTGGATCACAGTGGTCATGAATTGGGCTGGAAATCACGAGTTGGACTGTGATTAGCATGGTCAGTAGTTCAAATACACCAGCATCTCCTTTGGAGAAGCACTGGACTTTCTATTCTAGTAAACCTTGCTTTACACATTCCGAAACCCATGAGGGACCGGGGTGGAGGGGCACTCTGAGTCAGCATGTGTCAATCAGCATGTCTCAATGGCAACACATTTTGAGTTTCTGAGTATTTCAGGTACTATGCCCAGGCATTTTTACTTTTTTTTTTTTTTTTTTTTGTGAGCATCACTGCGTCTGGTGGTCGGGGACGCTACCCAGTGCCGCTCCTGAGAGCCGCCGCTGGATTTGAACCGCCAAGCCCGCGGGCTGCAATCCCGCACTCAACCACTTACACCACCAGGGCTCAGCCCAGCATTTTACTTTTCTTTAAAATATTCAAGTACTAAACTGATAAGGATGGTCATTAAAATTATATAAGCTAATGTAACTGAATATTTACAGGGAACATGATCTTTTACTATCAAGCAACTTGCATATATGTGTATATACATACATATATATATATATATATATATATATATACTGTGCTTTTATTAACTACCCTATGACAGGTATTGTTGCTATTCTTCTTTGGAACATGAACACTTGAGGAATTTATGTAACCTGCTTAAACTTGCATAGCTTTATGTCCAAGAGCAGAATTTGAACCCACCAGGGAATTTTCACTCAATTGGTGCACATTTCTGTCTTGACAGTGCTGAAAGGGAGTAGTGGCTGATTGGGTGAGAGGTGGTGGCTCTGGAGAGATTGGATATGACAATCAGAAATAAGAGAGCATTCATAAGGACCTAGATTCTAGGCTAACTGGGTTAATGAAATAGCTATCAGACTTCCATGCATTATGGTGGGAGTGGAAGTCAGGAAATGGGTGTTTACAAGGGAGACAATAGAGAAAAAGAAGAGGGATGACTTCAGAGGTTAAGGATTGTTAAAAGAAGCCAACAGAATAGGATGGAGCAATTGTAGACTTGGAAAGAGTTCCATGAGAATGTACTGACACAGAAAGCAAGGGAGATGAGATTTTCAAAACAAAGGATGATCAACCTCTGGGGAGATGAATTTGCAAGTAGGAGTTACAGAAGTCAGTGGAAAAGGGGCTAATGAATGAATGCAATTGGCTATTTATAGTTGAAGAGAGGGATTCCACTGGAGAGGAAATCTCAAAGAAACATTAGGGAGAAGGAACAGATAATGAAACCTGGTGTTGGAAGCAAGCAGAAAAACTATAACTAAATGCCCAAGTGGAAAAGTTAGATCTTAAAAAGAATATTAGAAAAGTAGGTGCAGACTGATAAATATTCTTAAAAGTCTGTAGCAGAATACAGAAGAAATGATAGACAATCTTACTGCATGCTCTCTATCAAATATGTGATTAATCCATCAGTGTGCTTATATGATATTTTTGTAAAATGCCATATATTAATGCATTTCCTAGAAATAATGGTCTTTAAAATCAAAACCCAGCTACAAAATATCTTTTGTTTTTCTCCACTTGTCAATTGCAAAGAAGAATAATCATTTAATACAAAACTGACTTCCTGTGCATAAATATGCACACAGCCCTTGATTGTGAAGTTATGTGCCAAATGAAGGTAAGGCGAAAATTATGCTTACACTCTGTAAATTGGTGAATCTTGGAATTTGCTCTTAAATAAATAAATAGTAGCACACAATAACACCAGGCGGCTGAGAGGCTGATTGGCTCTTACTTTGCTCTAAAGTGATAATTATAACTTTGCTTTTCTAAGTTGTTTTTCCTCTTTTTGTTGATGAACTTTACTTGTCTTATTTGAAGTGCACAGTGCTCCCCTTCTCTGTCCTCCCTCTCTGCATATAGAGTAAGGGTCAGTTGGATAAATGACATAGTTCAGGTGAACTAGTCATGATCTCATACTTTTACATCCCTGGTACTGTATTCATGGCCTACACATAGTAACTCATGTTTTGCTCATAACCACTGTGTGATATTATTTTTAGCCACATGTTGCAGGGACTGACTCTAAGTACTTTTTGATGGGTCATTTGTATTTTGCAATGCTTATTTCAAGCAAAATCACATGACAATCATCTTAAAGGTTGTAGTGATGAGAAAGCCAAAACCCCTTTTTTGTAAAAGTAAGTTTTTCATGCAAATACAAAGTTGTGTTGCATGACATTCAGAAGAGTATCCACAAGTGGTCAAATCAGAAAGTAAACCTGAACCAACCAATGAGAAAGTGGATGGGGAAAAAAAAGTGGATGGAAGCTTTGCGGGGAGCTGGGTGAGATGAGGCAAGAGGGTGAACTTGACAAAAGAAGTAGGTGTCCCAGGCCTGAGCCACATCCTCGCAGGCGGAGTGAGCCTCTTCTCTGTTTCAAATGCTAGCTCTGGCTGCTTGGCATGTTATTTACAAGGAAGAGTCTAAGTTTTTGTTAGCACAAGAGTGCTATTTGGGTGCACAAAAATTATTTACCCTCTCAGTGTGTTGACTGTGTTTTTGACAAACTGCCTTTCCCTTCCTTTCTGTTCTCAAGAAGATTTCATTTCATTTTTTGTGGCATAATAAGTGTCAGAGTTGTGTTGATTTTTAATAATTGTGATAGCATGAATGTGTGTTATGTGAGTATATTCTTTCAACTAACAATTTCAGCTTTCCTTCATCTGCTCATGCCATTTTGCACCAATGTGTATTGAATTAAAACTCTCCTGGAGGATTCATCTTTAACTCTTTGCTTGTAAAGTTGAACACCAATGGGTTAAGTGCATATTTCAGTTGGAAATCATAAATAGAATACAATCTTGCTTTAAATGAGGGTGCCAGCACCCTAACCAGTATGCTGGTAGCCTGAAAAAAATGTTAAGACATCAAAATCCACAACAGTGGCAAGAAGAAAGCCCAATGAGTCCTAAATAAACTAAATTAATTCAGAAGCAGCCAGGCGCTGCAAGAATGTGTTGCTACCTTTTGATCAGTGACAAAAGACAATTCCTTTTGTTCTTCCATGATATATAGGGATAGCCTCAGAGATTTCGAGCAATTGAATTTGTAATATTCAAGATTTGAATATGAAAGGAAGTAGAACATTGTTTTTAAGAAATACTGGATTAGAATGTGTCAGAATCAGTGTCATAGATAAGTGCATTAGTATTTCAGGTCACCAGAGAAAGCTTTAATTGAATAATTTGCTGTAGTTTATGTCTTCTACCTAAGAATAAGAAACCAAGGGTGTTAGCTCGATATGAAACAATGCTAAGAATATTTTTATTCTTGTGCTTATTTGAGATTATCATATTTTTATCTACTTTTAAAAGAACATAGCCAGATGAATACTGCTTAAAAACTTTCTCACTCACTTTAGTAAAAACTGCTTATTCCCATTGTAAGAAAAATCTTTAAAGGTATTTGTTACTGTGTTTCCATACTTTTATATTGAAAAATCTTCTGGCCTTTTAGTTTGTGGTACAACTTTTAATCATTACACTATTTAAGGTCAGTAAAGGCGATGTAGTAGTTTTAATTTAATAAAGAGGTATAATGATAAGATCTCTTTTATAATTCAGTTTGCAAATGTAAGGGGTAGGTATATGGAAGTAGAACAGCATTATTAAATTGTTAAAAACTCATACATTTCAGTGTCTTCAGTCTTGGTGGACGCTCTAGTGTGCTGGGATTATTTGTTGCAACTGGCCTTTCTCATGTCCATGGTAAAAAACTTTAAAAAGGGATACCAATAATGGTAACACAACACAGAGAATATCATTAATGATGCTGAATTATATAAGTAGAAGTTGAGGTACAGGTGAATGTTTGTTCTGTTGTGTATATTTTTGCCACAAATAGAGAAAAGTATTCAATTACATGCATAACAAAGACAATAAGGAAGAGCAAAATGTTCTAAAATTGAATCTGGTGACAATTGTATATCTCTTCATGAAATGATTGGGTTATTGGATTGATTGACAAGTGGAAGAGGTGCTAATAAAACTGTTAAAAGGAAAGTTACAGACTCAGTCGGACTGCGAGGAGTCAGAGTTGACGCGATGGCAATGAGTTTGCCTTTTTGGTCTTCTCTGATACTAACTATGCTGGATTCTAAGCTTCCTGGTGCGCATTTAGAAACCAGTGCTCTGGTACAGAAAAGAAGCCTTGGCAGTATTTCTGGGTGAACTTGGGATGGCCAACCACCAAGGTCAGCCCTGTGAAGCCCACCAGCCTCTCTGTTGTACAAAGTTTGGCTATCTGTTCCGATAAAGATTCCCAGCTTCAGTCACCCTGTCGAGGAGCACTATCAGTAGGAATTGACTTGACGGTTTTTTTATGTTGTTATTATTGTGCAAACACTTCAAAAATTTTAAAGTAGTATTTGTTTATGTGTGCCTAATTTGGGTTGTAGGTTGAGCTGCTATCCATGAGATCACGGAGTTAGAAACTAGAAGCCTCTTCTTGGAAGAAAGCTGAGGTTTTCAACTCCAGTAAAGATTTGCGGCTCAAAACGCAGAGGAAAGTTCTGTCTCATCCTAAAGGGTCACCCAAAATCAGAACTTACATGCTGACCGTGAATTTAGTTTGGTTTTGGAATAGTGTTTTAGGAGTCCCAGGGTAAGGCAAACGGCAACACTCTCAACTATGCTGTAAAGACCAGTGACTCACTCCCATCCGGTGTGCGGCGGGGGGGGGTCCCCTTAAAGGAAACGCCTGGTGCCTGTTTCCCTATGGAGCACAGTGTGGGGCTTTTGTGAGTACGGATCCAATCGACCCTAACTGTCTTAATTGTCAATCCTATTCTGTAACATTTAAAAAATATAAAATTAATATCAAATATATGACTTTTCATTTTTTTTTTAAATGGAGGCCCAGGGTTAGGATTAGGATTAGAAAAACAAGAAGTTTCAATAAACCCTGGAAGCCCAGTGGTACTTTTGGGTAAATTGTGGATTGCTAACTGCAAAATCAGGAGTTCAAATCCCCAAAGTACTCCTTTGGAGAAACTGAAGGATTGTTACCTCTTTGAAAATGTACAGAAAGGGGGAATTGATTATAAGGATCTACGTAGATCCTCATCCCTGGGGTATGGACTACGGGGAAGTGGGCAAAAGGAGACATCAGACAGTATACTTACTATATGACAAAATAGTAATAATTTATAAATTATCAAGAATTCATGATAGAGTGGGGAGTGGGTGGAAAAAGGAGGCGCAAATACCATGGGCTTAAGTGGAAAGAAAATGTTTGGAGAATGATGATAGTATCAAAAGTACAAATGTGCTCTGCATACAATGGATGTATGGATGGACTGTGCTAAGAGTTGTATGAGACCCCAATAAAGTGAGTTTAAAACAAGAAGGAAAATAAGGAAAAAAGATAATAATATGATTTAAAAGAATAAAAGAAAGAAAATAAGATAAAAAAGAAAAATATAAGAAAATGTACAGTCTCTGAAAACCTATGTAGTCTCTCTGAGTCAGAATCTACTTGGTGGGAGTGGGTGGGCTGGTTCTTAAAAAGAATTTACATCTAATTGTATTTTGGTTGTGGACAAGACCAAAATGTTCAGTTTGGGATGTATGGTGTGTAGTGAAGGTCTTGAAACACACACACACACACACACACACAATCCAATTGCTCTCTTGTTGATTCTGACTCCTGGCCATCATGTGCATTTTTGCATTGGATTGTCAATGTGGGTGTAAGGTGATGCTCACCCCTGATTTTATGTGGATTTCTGGATGGCCAGGGGTTGGGAGTCTTTTCTCCACTTGAGTCTTTTAATCCACTTGAGTGTCATCCCTTGTGAATTTTCTGCTCTTATCCTTTACCCACACTTTAATTGGACTGCTTTGTTTCTTTTGAGATATTGCTGAATTCTATGGATTTTAACAATTAGTCTTTTTTGTCACCAATAGCATTTTTGCCCTAATCCACACTCTCATTTTACTCTTTTGATGTACTACATACCTTTTATTTTCAAAAGGTCCCGTTCCTCTAGTTTCTCACCCACTGCAAGTGCCTTTTATTATATTTCATAGATTGCATATGTCCTGAAACAGAGCCCTTAAATTTGAGTAATCTGATGATATCAATAGATACAGAAAAAGCCTTTGACAATATTAAATACCCATTTCTAATAAAAAACACCCAATAAAAGAGAAACTCCTTAACATAATTACGTGCTATATAGGAAAATCCAACAGTTGGTAAAAACTAAAAGCATTTCCCCTGAAAATGAGAGCTAGACTAGTGTGTCCCTCATCACCACTGTCATTCTACATCACATTGGATGTCTTAGACAGAACAAGTAGATGATAAAAAGAAATCCAGAGACAACAGCTAGGGAAAGATGAAGTGAAGTTCTTGCTAGTTGCAGATGATATGTAGATTACATCAAGGACTCTAACATAAAAGACTGTTGAAAACAGTTGAGGGATTGGATAAAGTGGCAGCATTCCAAATTAGCAAGCAGAAATCAATCCGATTCCTTCATATTGGCAAAAAGAGCTCTGAAAAAAGACATGAAACAATACTATTTCCAAAACACCTAAACCAATACCATTTCCAAAAGACATACAAAAGAGGAAATAAACAGGAATAAACCTAATCAAAGTACAAAAGACTAGTACAAAGAAAACTACCATGCATTGTTACAAGAAACCAAAAGAGATTTGCACAAATGAGATAATATCCATGTTCATGGATATGAAGGCTTAAGATTGTGAAAATGTCAATTCTATATAAAGCAACTTACAAATACGATCTACAAATGCAAATGATACAAAAACGAACTCTACAAATCTCCAATCCAAATCTCAACTTCATTCTTTAAAGAAATGAAAAAAAGCAACTACTGACTTCATATGGAAATGGGCAAGCCAAGAACTTATCAACAAGAACAAAGTAGAAGACCTTGCATTACCAAACCAACTACAGAACCATTGTAGTCAAAAAACAGTCTGGTACGGGTATAATGTAGAAACATAGAAGAATGGAATGGAATAGGAAACCCAGAGATGAAAGCTTCCATCGATAGGCAACTGATTTTTGACCAGCGACCAGAAAACATCAAATTAGGAAAGGGTACTCTTCCAAAAATGATGCTAGACAAATGGTATCTCCTTTTAAGGAGCAATCTGACTGTACATCTTCCAAGACAACTTTGTTTGTTGTTCTGGCGGGCCATGAACTTTCAATAGTCTTCAATAAGAACATAATTCAAATGCTTTGATTATTCTTCATTATTCCTTATTCAGTGTCAGACTTTCACATCTATAGGTGATTGAAAATACCCTAGTTGAGTTAGGCACACCTTAGTTCTCAAATTGATATCCTTCTTCAACACTTTGAGTTCTTCTGAAGCAGCTTTGTCCAATACACCACCTTTTTTTATTTCCTGATGACTGCTTCCATGAGCCGTGACTGTGGAAGATGAAATCTTGATAATGTCAGTTTTTTCTATCCATCACGATGTTGTCAGTTTTAAAGATTTTGATCTTCTTCCCATAAGGCATACATAATCCATATTGAATACTTTAATTCTTGACCTTTCTTAAAACAAGCAAGGTTGTGCCTTCTGCAGTATGGAAGATGTTAAAATTCTGATGCAATGTTATCCGTCTATTATAGTTTCTTGGATTATGTGTTTAACATGCAGATTTAATAAGTATGATGAAAGGATATAAAACTGACACACACACCTTTGCTGATTTAGAACCATTTAATAATCCCTCGATCTGTTCACATGATTGCCACATGGTTCATGTTCATGTCCCACATGAGGACAATTGAGTGCTCTGAAATGTCTGTAGGGTAGCAATGGTTGGTTATGATCCATACAATCGGATGCCATGGCATAGTCATTAGAACATAAATAAATACCTTTTCCTTGTTCTTCACTTTGAGCCAAGACCCATCTTATGTCAGCAATGGCATCCCTTGTACCACCTCTTCCGAATCTAGTGTGACTTGCTTCTTGATCATATTCTGCCTTTGGAATTGATTGAATGCCAATCAGATGTTTTGAGGGTACAGAGACTTAGGGTATTTCTTTCACCAGCAATCATGCATCATTCAATATTTTTCCCATGGATTTTTTAAATATTGCAACACGAGATTTGATATTTTCCTCTAATTCGTTCAGCTTGATAGAAGCTGAGCATGCTCGTTTCTCTGATTTTCTAATCTGAAGTCTTTGCACATTTCATTGTGTTACTTTGTTTTGTCTTCTGGAGCTGCCCTTTGACATTTTCTATTCTGAAACTTTACCTCCTCTTTTTTTTCCACTTGTTTTAGCCACTCTGCAATAGAGCAGCTTTCAGAGTCTCTTCTGACTTGGACTTAGCTATTTTCTGTCTTTCCCTTCTTTTACTGGCCTTTTGCTTTCCTCCTTTATACTATTCTTGAAGTTACCCCACAGCTAGTTGGGTCTTCTGTTCTTAGCTATCAATTAGTCAAATCTGTTCTTGACATGCTCTGGAAATTCTGGGAATACTTTAGGTTTTACTTTTGCCTACTTAGGATTGCTTTAATAGTTTCAGCATCGCTTTGAACTTGCATGTCAGCAGCTGATGTCTGCTTCACACTCAGCCCCGGCCTGATTATGGCTCCTGCTACTGAACATCATTTCTTTCCACACTTCCCATGCATGTAGTCACTTAGATTCCTATGTCTTCCATCTCGTGAAGTCCATACACTTAGTCACTGTTCATGTTAATATAAAATACTATTTTTAACGATGAATTTGTTTGTCTTGTACATTTTATAAGGCAATTTGCAGCTGCATTTCTATCAGTTAACAAGGCCATATTTTCCACCTTCGGTTCCTTCTTTGATTTCCAATTTTTGTATTTTAATCACCAATATTAACAACACATATATATTGCAGGATCTGGTAGAATTCTTCATTACTAATATTAGTGGTTGGTGTGTCAATTTGAATAATAACTATGTCAACTAGTATGTGTATGGATATTATCCTATCACAGGCATGATTGTACTTCAAGATAGATTTTAAAAAGTACTTTTTAATGATGACTGTGATGCCTTTTTTCTTGAATCGCTCATTCCTAACATAGTAAATCATATGATTTTCTAATTCAAAATGGACAGTACCAGGCCATTTCCATTAGTGAGTGGCTACATCAATCTTAAAACATTCTATTTCATTTTGATGAATTTTTATTTTAATTTTAATTTTTATAGGTTAATACACTTGTATATTCCACATTCTGATTATTAGTTGATATCTGCAGTTATTTATTCTTATTTTACATCATGCTCCAGCTGCAAATGAAGGTCCTGAAATCTTTAATTCATCCCTGCCACTGTAGATAACTCTACTTTGAGAAGACAGTCCTCCTCAGCTATATTTTAAGTATCTTCTAACTAGAGGGACTCATCTTCTGACATAGCTGACAGTGATCTGCTGCTTCTCATGAGGTTTTCTGTGGCCAATCGCTCAGAAGCAAACACCTTATTCCTTCTTAGTAGTCTGTTCTTAGTTCAGAAGCGCCTCCGAAACCTGTCCACTTGTGGTGAATCTGCTGCTATTTGAAATGCCTGTGACATACCTCTCAACATCACAGCAACACAGAAGCCACCAGAGTATAGCAAATTGACAGGCATGTGGTGACTGGCTGCCATAGGGAGGGGAAATTTATGGGTTCACTTGGGATGAAAAATTTGAAGTAACAAGTGAGGCAACGGGAGTTCAATTCATGAAGTGACATTTAAAAGGTGAGGTTATAAAGTAGAAGAAGTGAAGCTAGAAGATCATTAATCCAGTATTATACTCTCAAGAGGAAATGATAATTTGGCCTGGGATGTTGACTTTAGGAATTTAATAATAGATGTTCACTTTATGAGTTCAAGGGGTACAACTTATAATCTAAATACAATACCAGAAAGTTGAAATTGTAAATGGTAGGGGAAAATAAGTACGTGCTCCTAGATTATGAAGTCGTATACTCCAGTTTTAGGTCCTTGACTCAGCATATTTAAAAGTAATTTTTCTTTAGATTATTGAGTTTACAATGTTTTTAATCAATACAAGGGAAATAATCCCCAATTCTCAGTTCACATGCTAATACAGATATAAATAAAATGAGTTTAAGGAATAATATTAAATGCTCCTTTTTAAATTTATGAGACTAGAAAGCCCTATCCTCCTCGGAGCAGCTGTTGGTTTGGAAATGCTGACCTTGTAGAACTCAAGAAGCAGGATGCTATGTCAAAGATATGAACAGACAATACAACCTGGCTTGCTGAACATGTAGAGAAGGATGAAAGGAACTTGCTGATGAAGATCAAAGACTGTAGGCTTCAAAACTGATTACAATGTAATGTAAAGAGAACAAATATACTCACATGTAGAGCAATAGACCACATTCAGGTGGTGGAACAAAAAAAAAAGTTGTTAAAGATTCTACTTTGATTGAGTCTATGGCTCATGGAAGCAGCAGTTGTGAAATGAAAGGAT
Source organism: Nesogale talazaci (assembly GCA_004026705.1). Classification (NCBI taxonomy): domain Eukaryota; kingdom Metazoa; phylum Chordata; class Mammalia; order Afrosoricida; family Tenrecidae; genus Nesogale; species Nesogale talazaci. The sequence continues at coordinate 4,380 of PVJH01027320.1, read as the reverse complement.
ATGTTGTACTGTGAGGTCTGTCTCACAAGACCTCACAAGACCTCTGTGAAATATTGAAGGGTAATATTCCCTTGCCTATTGTGGGCCCTTTCTTAAAGTTTTTAAACCAAACTCTTGTTAATTGTGATTGTTTTTGTTAATGTGCCAATGGAACTTACAAATAGCTAAGAAGTTTTGAGTTAAGAGCACTTCAGAAGTTTTCCTTCACTGAGCTTCCACTTTCATTATGTAAGTTCTTTAAAGTAAGTTATCATTATTATAGTCTGTGGGGATTAGTGTGGTGTAAGGAGATTACCAGTATTCTTTACCCAGCAGCACAATGAATGTACACCATGGGTGTCCTGAGCTGCGCATGTTGGAGTTGCACAATTATATGAATTCTGCATGAACCTTATGTTCCAGCCCCTTCTTTTAAAGAACAAACTAAAATTAATATTCTTTTCCAATACTTCTTTTTAAGACCTGTTTGCTGGAATGGATGAAAAGGCATGAAAAATGATAAGACAAGATTTCTATTCTCAAGAGCTTTACAGGGAGAGGATATATTCATGTTACTAGCATTTTATAGAATTTAAAAAATAATGTTATGTTAATAATATAGGAAGATAACATAAGAGTAGCCTAAATTCATAATCTAAATTCATTTGATTAAAACATTAATTTCAGTTGTATTAAAAATAAAGTATAAAGATTCACACATAAAGATAAGAGACAATGTTGTGAATTCTTATTTGAGGATGACTTTAATTATGAATGTAATTTATTGTAACTCTAGAATAATTCAGGATGGCAAAAGTGATCAGAAAGTGCTTCTTGGAATGAATAACATTTCAGTTGTGCTTTGCAGGAGAGTGGGAAAAAGAGACACACATTGAAAACTGTGATGTTAGTCTGGAGGAAGAATTAGTACAAAGGAATGAGTTTAGAAATAATCTATTTATGTAGATACAATGTAAAATTCAATAAAGATATTTTATTACTTTATAGTAGAGAGTCTTTTAGTAAGGTGTACAGCTTAGTTTATATTGGTTATCATATTATCTACAGTAATTGACTGTAGGGGCTCATATAAGATATGAAAAAATAATAATTATTAATGTACCAAGGGGTTATGAGGCTAATAGGGTTGGGGAGGGAAGGGAAAAAGAAAAGCTGATATCAAGAGATCGATTAGAAAGTAAACATTTACAAAATGATTATGGCAACATGTGTAAAAATATGCTTGAAAGGCATTCATATATGGAATGCTATGAGAGCAAGAGTCCCCCCATAAATTGATTTTAAAAATAATTGTCATATCATAGTTATGAACTTTTAATTTGTTAACTCATTTCATATCTGGAATTAAATTATTATGAAAATAATTTAATTATTGAATCAATTTTATGGTTGAGGTAATATATTTCATAGACACTAAACAACTTTTCTAAGATCATAGTAGTAGTAAGTGGTGAATTGAATTCAATTATCATTATTTTAGAGCTAGCACCTGTGACCTTTGCCAGTAAACAATTCCATTTCATTTGAAAGAGTAGACAATGCTATACACAACCTTAAAAGATACATTAGCAGTAGTTGGAACAAGAGAATAGAACAGTCACTCAGGATTAAAATTTTGTAAATGTCTGGTATTGCTGGGGCTAGAGTAGTAGGTAGCATGATGAGATAGGATGTAAAATCTAAAATAACTTATTATTAGATTGTAAACAGTGAAGGTGAGGTAAATCTTAAATATTTTATAGAGCATTGAACACCAGTGATTTGGAAAGTGTTTATTTCCATAAAGCACAAGTTCATGTGAAATTCCATTTAGAAGGAAAATAGATTAGTTCAATTTCCTCATGCTGAGATTAGACTGACTTGCAAATCTGAATATATTTGTATCCATAAGTTGTATTTTTTCATATAGCACAGGCAATCCCCTTAGAAAACAGAAATTAATATATTGACTAGGATGACATAATTTGATAAATACTTGAGTTTAAAATTTTGTTGAAGCACTACTACAAAAAAAGTTACCAATAGAAATTTATACTCCAAAACTTGATACCAGTCAGAATTAAGAGTAATTTATTTTTTTTGCTTTGCAAATATGTTGACCTACAATATATTGGGGTTAAAACACAAAGCAAAATAAAATGGATTCCAAAGGCAAATCGTTGGAGAAGCACTGCTCTAGGGGGTTATGTCTTTCACCCATGGCCTTTCAATATTAAGGCAACCTAGAAGGACCAGCTGACTTCGTGTACTTCAGGGTATAAAGTTCAGGTGCATTAGTTTTCTCAGAGAAGTACAAGCCTGACTCCTGATCGTGGCTTGTAGTGCTATGCAGTAGGACTCTCAGGCAAGGACTGGGCAAAGCGTCACCCTCCTGCATTGTACAACTGAGAAGAGCAATCCAAGAGGCAGAGTTCAAGTGAAACTGAAGCCAGTCAACTCCAACCCAGATGAGTCATCGATCCTGAAAGGCGAGACAAAAGGTTAATAGTTCAATGTGAAGAATAAAAGAGAAAGCAAACTCTCTGGCATGGTTAGGTGTTGTGCATTCATTTCAACGTACAACTCCGCGTGAACCTGTGTCCAATGAAATAAAACATTGCCCCTCCCTGCACCGTGTGCAAAGTTGTTGCCATATTGAGCTTGTTACGTCAACCGCCCTCTCCATGCATGTAGTTGAATCCATTTTCCTCTTTTTGTTGATTCTCCAGTTACTCAAGCATCATGGTCTTTCCCAGGTACCAGAAAAAAATGGATGAGTGTGGAGATTGATTTATAATTTTGAATAATATTTTGAGAGATTGGAGCTTCAGGCTAAGGATACTTAGAATTATGAGAAGAAATGCACCCTCTTGAGTGTACGTGTTTCATGCCACAGTGTCATCTATAGAAGAAATTGAATTTTCAGAAGAAATGGAGTCCTTAGAAGTTATTTTAGGTAAAAGAGATATAAGGATGGAAAAGAGCAAAGGAATGCCTAGTCAGTACCAAAAAGGCAGAGTGGTAAAGTTTCAGCAACAAAGATACAGTTTTTGGAACTTCACTAGAGAAGTCCTACAGAGGAAGGATGAGAGGGCCAGGCTTTCTAATGAGTGAGTTGAATGGTCTCTATTATCAAGAGATCTTCTAAGAAAATGGATAGCTCCAAAAATTCTCTCCATTGAGTTTGGACATTTCCTATAAGGCTTATTTCTGTAAGGCACATTTGATTTGACATATCCAAATACTATTGCCAAAGTGATGGAGCCAAACTTATTTTTACTTCCTCAAAACTTTAAGCATCAGTGATCTTTCAATTAGGAGACACCTCCTAAGTAAGCCCACATTTTATGATTTGGGATCAGTGGGAAGGAGACAGTCTGGAAATGCAATAAATCAATGTAGTTTTAGCCACTGTTTTCCTCTAGGTACAAATTACTTGGGCCGCTAGAAGTCACATTTCCTTATTTCATAAAAGAACAACTTGATATAGATAAATGAGTTAGCATTACATTATGAGTGAAATCTGAGCACTGGGGTTGCAAAGTTGCCCTGGTACTTGAAGCAAGGATACACAGTTGAAGTGACAAATTTGATGAGCAGTGTACCCAAAGTGCCCTTTGGTAGAATATGCTCCAGTGTTTCCAAGTAAATTGTGTATCCAGGACACATGAGTAATGACAAGGTCATGAATATCATCTCTGAATATATAAGGAATTATTTTGTTGCAGCTGTCAAAGAGCAGTTCAACTTAAAATACACCGTATTTCCCCCAGTTGCAGTGCAAAGGAGGAGATAATGGCTTATAAAGGGAATGAAGATGTTCATCACTGACAGCTGATCTTTTCAGCCTTCTCGAGAATATCAGTAGCAACTATACTCACTGACTTCTTTTATTTGAAAGATTTCTTGGATACTTAAAGTGCTTTTTTGCCACAGGATGAATGGACCAGGTTTTCATCTTTAATTATAGATCTCTGATCCAGGGTGGGTCACTCCTGTTTGAGGAGTCAGTAATCATCATTTCACATGTGAAGAATCCTGTTGATGAATATGTTGCCCATATTACTGGAGTGGCATTAGGACCCATCCCTTCTTTTATCCTTCTTTTGTCTCTTTTGACAACTCCCCTCTGCCCACCCCCTATAAAAAAATCATTCTTCTGTTGCATGCTCTGTCCTTCCTTGCAGTTATATACCTGCTATCAAAAGAACTATTGCTGCTTTTCTTCTCACTGTTTTATTATAAACAAAATGCTGAAGCCATACATTTTCTGATACCAGGATATAAAGTCTCATATTTCAAGGAAGATATGGTTCTTCTGCCATGCTATATTTATATGGCAGTTCAGGCAGAGTAAAGAGCACTGATTGCTTTGATAGGAATGTTCAACTAGTAAATTGT
>PVJH01027319.1:0-28826 GCA_004026705.1 Nesogale talazaci | reverse complement strand
AAGTACACATTCCTTTTGCAATAGAGAATTATTCATTCTCCAACTATTTTCTCTAGTTCTCCTCACCTTCCTTTTGTTGATTTCCAATCTTATGGCAGAGTGGTCTGAGAGTGAGTTCTGTATGATATCAATATGCTTAAATTTATGTAGATTCTCCTTATGTCCCAGTATGTGGTCTATCTTCAAATAACTTCCATGTGGGGCTGAGAAGAATGTGAAATGATTTGCCTCTAGATGAAAGACCATGTAGATATCTACCAAGTCAAACAGTCTAATTGTAGTATTTAGATCTCTCGCCTCCTTGTTGAGTTTCTTTCCCTGTGATCTGTCTTTCTCAGAGAGTGGTGTGTTGAAGTCACCCACTATAATTGTTGAGGCTGTAATTTCTTTTTTCCTCATATGAAGTGTCTGGTTTACATATTCTGCAGATCTCTCATTCGGGGAATATATATTTAAAATGCTTATTGGATCATTGTCTACCTTCTCTTAAGTATTATATAGTGTCCTTCTTTGTCTCTTATTATGGTTTGCACTTTGAGGTCAATTTTATCTGAGATTAGGATTGCTCCCCCTGCTTTTTTGGAATTGCTGTTTGCTTGGTATATTTTTCTCCAGCCTTTGATTCTCAACATATTTTTTTCTGTGATCTTAAGATATGTCTCCTGTAAGCAGCAGAATGAGGGGGAATGTTTTCTAAGTCAGTCTATTAATTTCTGTCTCTTAAGGCTTGAGTTCAATCCATTAATATTTAGGGTCATTACATTTATCTGTGCACTCTGTGTTGTCATTTTATTGCTCTTGGATTGGATGTTTTTCTATTTCCATGGGTTGTGTCAATGTCTATTTGTGGTTCATTCTTGCCTTTCTTCCATCTTTGAGCCAGAGTTATCTTGGGGCCTGTTATCCCTTTGATTGTTTCTGGGTAGATTCATTCTGCGTGTGTTAGGTGGTGGTGGTTGTTCTTCTCCCAGTGGGTCAATGAGAATCTTTTGTAGGGCTGGGTTCCTCTTGGCATATTCTCTGAGATTTTCCTTGTCTGGAAAGATTCTTATTTCTTCATCAATTTTGAAAGATAATTTGGCTGGATAGAGTATTCTTGGGTTTGCATCATGTTCCTGCAATTTTCGAAATATGCTGCTCCACTCTCTCCTCTTCTTCATAGTTTCCATTGATAGGTCCGAGCATATTCTTAACTGTTTGCCTTTATATGTGATTGCCCTTTTTTCCCTAGCTGCTGTCATAATTTTCTCTTTTTCCTCATAATTGGATATGTCTTGGTGTTTTCTTCTTGGGGTTTAGTCTAGCTGGTGTTCTTTTGGCCTCCTGTATGGTTATATGACATTCATTCATTAAGCTAGGGAAGTTTTCCTCTAAGCATTCCCTCACTATTTTGGATGTTGGTTTTCTTGATGCCTCATCCTCTGGCAGACTGATAATTCTAATGCTGTTTCTTTTCATAGTATCAGCCAGGCATCTAATATTTTCTTCTGCTTCTCTCATAGACTTGTTAGATTTTTTCTCCCATTTATTAATTTCTATTTGTGAGTCCTCTAGGTCACTTGTCCTGTTTTCTGCCTCTTCCATTCTCTGGCCTAAATCTGAGAGCTTACTATTAGTTTTTGTTAGCTCACTCTATAGTTCCTGGATTTCCCTTTGGTGTGTGGCCTTTATCTCCTGTATCAATTCTTTTTTCTTCTGTAATGTGTCACTCAAGAGCTGAATACATGTTAGTAACATCTTGAATATTTCTTTCTGTGGTTGATCAATCTCCGCATTTTCTATGACTGCTGTTAGGTCCAGCTGATCTTCTTGCATTGGATTTAGTTTCTCTTTTCTTGATGCTGTGGAAGTGGTTAGCTGTTTTTGTTTCATTTATTTGAATTTGGTGGCATTTTCCTTGGTGTTTTGTGGCCCTGGGTTCTCTCATTAGGAGGCTGGTCTTATAGCTTTCCTCAGTAACTGTTTTCAGCTGGGCCTTGCAGATCTGATGGAACACATTGGCTGAGCAGGGGAGTGGGTTTAGGGGGTGGGTTGGGAGTTGGGTGATCTGTTCCTGGCTAGGGGAACTTGCCACAGATAGGTGGGAAAAAATCCTCTAGCACTCTGGGGTTGGGAGGGCTGACTGGCTGTTTATCCAGGAGACAATATAAGTGGACCTCTCTGTCACCTCTGAGGAGTGCCTGCAACTGTGGGGAGTGCTGGTGTTCCTTTTGCTCTTGTTAGAAAGTGTGGCCCTGGTGGGCAGACCTGGGTTGATTTTATCCTGAGCAGTGATGGCGCCCTTAAGTTGCGCCTGGGTGTGGGCCTCCTAGATGGGCGAGGGGCTGGCCCACAGTTGCGCTGGTGACCCAGGAGTCCCTGGGGGTGGGAAGCAAGAGGTGCGGGTCTGCGTGGAGTGTCCCCTGGGTACCTTGGGGTGGGAAGGACTGGGCAGTGATTGAGCGCTGGTGCAGATTAGCTGCAGGTCCCTGATCTCAGGGTCGTGGAGCGGGCGCCCTGGATTCCGCTGGCACAAAGAACCGGCAGCTTCTGGGCCGGAGTCTGTGCTGGTGTCAATGGGGAGCGCGGGCATGCGGGTCGCGCCTGCTCCTGGTTCAGAGGAGGCCTCTGAGAGTTCCTGGAGTCACAAAATCCAATTCGAGAGCCCCACTCTTCCCCTTGTCACCCCACTCACCGATCTCCAGGAGCTCTGGTTGTGAACTTCCTATCTGGCCACTATCTTCCCTTCCGGTCCCCTTTTTTTTGAACACCCACTAAGCCAGGGCCCCCACCCAAGATCCAATCAGTTTCCATCCTAAGTCAAATGGCTACTGGTTGTTTTGAGGTAGGGCCCAATTCATTCAGCTTTGAAATTTGAGACCTCTTGTGTGGCCCTTGAGATGCAATGTTCCCCAAACGGCCAGCATCTAATATTATTATAATGCTAATCCATGGCTTGGTTCACTGAAGACTATCTACAAATTTATTCAAAGTAATCAGTTTACTTTGGAACTTCTCAGGAACGTAGAACTGGATTTATTTTCTCATTAGATCCCCTATAATTATTGCTTGGCATTCCATCCATTTGTGAGGTTGCTCCTCTTCATTTATGGACCATACCTACTGACAGAAATATACTGTAAGTGCCTCCTCTGAAATAAAGACAACCCCATTCTGGTCTTAACTTGAATATGCAGTAAGGTTCTCCTCTCATTGCTGTTGATTTGTCACAACCTTGTTTTACTGTGGTATGGTATCAAGTGGATGATCACTCTCCCTTTCCTCCCTTCTTGAAGGAGCAAACTCAGCCAATGAAGTCTCCTCTTTGGAGGTGGTGCTTATGAAGTGTACATAAGGGAGGTGTTATATGGTTCATGGCCAGTAGGCAGAATTTCTGCCCCTTTGTTTGGAAACTGGCCTCTAAGATTTGTTTCATTGGTTTTTTTTCCTCCTTATAATAGAGTACTCATATAATATTTGTCCTTTTGTGATTGACTACACTCAGCATAATGGTTTTCAGGTGCTTCCATGCCATGGAGTGTTTAAAGCTTTCACCACTGTTATGGTGAGTATGAATAGTATCGCCATTATGTGTATATATCACAGTTTCTTTATCCATTCTTCCACTGTTGGTTTGTGGGCAGCCTCCAGTTTTCTGCATTTGTGAACTGTGCTTCTATAAGTTTGGGAGAGGATCCATCCTGTCATATTGCATCTCTTATTTCTTTGGGGGATATGCCTAATAGTGATATTGCTAGGTTGTATGTGATTTCCATTTCCAGTTGTTTTATGTATTTCTGTATACTTTTCCGTAGTGGTTGTATAGATTTACAAGTTCACCCTCAGAGAATATGATGATTTCCATGTCCTCTCAAAACTCTCTAACATTTCTTGTTCTCTGTTTTTAATCGGACTAGCATTGTAGGTGTAAGGTGGTATCTCATTGTGTTTTTACTCTCCTTATAAAGTCTGCTAATGAGCATGTGATGTAATTTTAGCATCTCACAGCTATATATCTAGTCCTCCACTGTATGTGACTCCTTCATTTCACTTGATAGTCAATGTGTCCCCTGTCATAGGGTCCTTAAGTTGGTGCCAGTTTTCACACTGATGATCCTGATAGCTCTGGTATGCATAGTTAGGTCTTTAATACCTCTTGAGTTCATTTTTGTGCATGAAGAGGGATGAGTCTCCTTTCACTCTTCTTCATATGGAAATCCAGTTTGTATAACACCATTTGTTGAAGCTTTTTCCATTTGGATGTTTCTGTCTAGAGGCCCAATGTGCTATTTATTATGCCACAGAGCCAGATTGAATGTTTCTAAGTCCGTTGTCAAAAGTTAGTTACCTGTAGGCTGATTCATTTATGTTTGTGTTTCTGTTTTATCCATCAATCTAAATATATCTCATACTGTATAGAAAGTTTGTAAGAGAGATAGTGGGAGGCCTCCTACCTACTTCCCTTTAAGTAGTTCTTTTCTTATCCTGGGTCTATTGCCTACCCATATGAAATTGGTAATTAAGTTTTCCATTTCCTTAAAGAATATATTTGGGATTTGGGTTGGGATTGTGTTGTATCTATAGATTGTTTTAGGTTGAGTTGAAATTTTCACAATATTAAGTCTGCCTATTCATGAACAAGGGATATTCTTCCATTTATGTAGGCTTTTGTTTGTTTCTTATGTGTAGTGTTCTCTAGTTTTCTCTGTGTAGATCTTCTGTTTCTTCAGTTAGGTTTATTATTAAGTATTTCATCTTTTGTGTGGTTATTGTGGTAAATGGTATTGTATTCGTAATGTTTTGGTAATTCTCTTTGCAGTTATATAGGACTCCAATTGATTTCTGGTTGTTAACTTGGTATCCTGTTACCTTACTGAATCCGTCAATTGTTTTGAGTAAGCTGTTGTGAAGACTTTTGAGTTTTCTATATATAGGATTAAGTTATCTGAAAATAGAGTGATTTCTTTGTCTATTTGTATACCTTTGTTTTTGTTGTCTGTGACTCTTGCTAAGACTTTTAGCATGGTTTCCAATAAAAGTGGGGATAGGTTATATTCTTGACTGTTTTCTGTTTTCAGCTTTTCCCCATTGAACATGATTTTGGCTGCTTTTTTTTTTTCATATGTGCCTTGTATTAAGTTGAGGAATTTCCCTTCTTTTCCTATTTTGTTGAGTGTTTTGATAAAAAATAGTTGTTGAATATTATCTCATGTCTTTTTTGCATCTATTGATATGGCTAATATTCTTTGCCTTGTCTATGTGATTGATTACAATGATGGTTTTTCTGAATATTGATTTATCTCTGTATCATTGGAATGAATCACACTTTGTCTTGATAAATTATTTTTTGCTATGCTGTTGAATTCTATTGAACATATTCTTTTTCCTTTGAGGATTTATACATCAATGTTCATGAGTGATGTGGTGGTCATGCACTTGATGTCAATTTCATGATTGGGAGTGTAGGGGTGGAGTCTAACCTGTCAATCTGGAGTTAGCTAACAAAACCACTATGTGGGCATGGCTTTCTCCTGAGGGAAGTCTGATTGTATTTCCCAATTGGAGAAGATAGACTTGATTCAGTGTGTTAGTTCAGGTAGACTAGAGGAACAAATTTCATAGACACGCTTATGGATATAAAGAAAAAGTTTATATACAAGAGGAACAGGACATTGAGAAAGTATCCCAGCCCAGTCCAGTTCAAAGTCATAAGTCTGATATTGACCCATATGCCCGATATCAATTTATAAAGTCTCCTTCTGACTCACGAAGTCACAGGCCAGTGGGTGCAGAGTCCCGGCGCTGGCAGGGGTCCCCTCATGGCTCCTCATTTCCAGGGCTCAGGGTCCACCAACAGCATCCAGTGGTGGTAGAAGCAACTCATCGCTGGCAGGCATCTCCCCATGGATTCTCCAGCTTCAGAGGTCTGGTTCCATCAGGGCAAGGCTGTGTGGTTTCTCCTCCGGCTCCTGCAGCAGCTCGGACATTGCCATCTTGTCTTGTCCATAATTCCTTGTCTCTTTGGTCTACCAACAACTCAAGATGGTGGTGTGGCAGTCATGTGCTTATGTTAATTTTATAATTGAAATATAGGGGTGGAGTCTGGCCTGTTAATCAGGAGAAAGCCTCTGAGTAGCTGATGAGGCCTCTGTGTGGGCATGGCCTTCATCCAAGACTCCTGGGCAATTTCATGGTATTTCCCTCATGAAGATGAGAAGCTATCTTCCCCAGTTGTTGGGAGTTAGTTTCAGAGACGATTAATCACAGACAAGCTGGCAGCGTCGGAGAAATTGGAGGAGCCAGCGGAGAGACCACTCGGCTTTGCCCTGATGAAGACAGACCTCTGAAGCTGGAGTGGCATGCTGTTGATGGACCTGAGCCTTGGAAGTGAGGAGCCATGGGGAGAACCCTGCCAGCGCCAGAATTCTGCACCCACTGACCTGTGACTTCCTGAATCGGAAGCAGGCTTTATAGACTGACTTCAGGCATATGGGTTAATACCGGACTTATGACTTTGAACTCGACTGGGCTGGGATGCTTTCTCCATGTCCCATTCCTTTTGTGTATAAACCTTTTCCTTATACCTATATGTGTGTCTCTGAAATTTTGTTTCTCTAGTCTACCTGGTCTAACTCAGGTGGCATGCTGATAAATCCTAGGTCCTGGAACCTGGAGAAGCCAGAGGAGAAGCCACATGGGTTTTCCCTGATGGAACTAGACCTCTGGGCCAGGAGAGACCACAGAGAGACCTTTGCCAACACTGAGATGCTTCTATCATCAACAGGTACTGCTGATGAACCCTGAGCCCTGGAAATCAGGAGCCATGAGCCCTGGAACCTTGGAAATGAGATCTCTGCCAGTGCTGGGATTCTTCCACTGCTGCTCTGCACTCACTGGCTTGTGAGTGTCCTGGTGTCATTGCATGTGCTTCCAATAGTTGGTATCAGACATATGCGCTAATATCAGACTTACGACCTTGCACCGGACTGAGTTGGGATGCTTTCTCAATGTTCCATTCCTCTTGTATATAAACATTTTCCTTATATTCATATGCATGTTTATGAATCTGTTTCTCTAGTCTACCCAGACTACCACAAGGGATATTTGCTATAATTTTCTATCTTTGTGGAGTGTTTGCATTTTTGGGGTATTGGTGATATGTTGGCTTCATAGAATGAGTTTGGGAGTTTGTTACTGTTTTCTATATCCTGGAATAATTTGTGTCAGATCTTCTCTGAGTACTTGGTGAAAATATCTGTGTAACCATCTGATTCTGATCTTTTCATGAGTTTTTCTTTATGTTTCTGTTCATTTTATTGATGATTTCAAGCTTTATAGCGAAGATACATTATATGATCTCGATATTTTTGCATTTGATGAGCCTGCTTTGTGGTCTATTCTTGACAATGTTTCATGTAAGTTGGAGAAGAACACATATTGTGTATTTGTTGGGTGGAGACGTCTGTAATGTATATGAGGTCAATTTTGTTGATTGAGTTATTGAGTTCCTTTGTATCTCTATTGAACTTCTCTCTTAATGTTTTGTCTTTCCTTGAAGGTGTCAATTGAAGTCTTTTTTATTATTGTAGCTGTATCTATTTCTGTTTTCAATTCTTTGATGTTTTGATTGATGTATTTTTAGGGTTTTTTGTTGTGTGCACATTTGTGTATTATCATTCTCTCTTTATGGGTTATTATCCCCATAATCATTATGTAATGTCTGTTCTTCATTCTTATTATGTTATTTAGCTAGGAATTTATTTCCTCAGATATTAATATTGTTACCCCTGCTTTCTTTTGGCTGCTGTTCATTTAGTGTAACTTTTGTACAAATTCTGATTTTTTTCCTTTCATTTCTGTGCTTCTGAAGTGTGTATCTTGTACCCAGCATCTTGATGGATTTTGTTTTCTTATTCACTTTTCTATTTTTCTCTCTCTTTACTAGTGCATTGAATACATTGGCATTCAGTGCGATTATCGATGATTGTGTTCCTGCCATTTTGCTTTATATTTGTGCATTTTGTGAGTATGTGTATTGGATTTAGTTTCTTTGTTCTCCCTGTATGGTTTTGTTCCATTGGATTTTGCTCTGAGTGTGTTGTTTTTTGTGAAGAACTGTATTATATGTTGGTTTCAGATTTGTGTTTTGTTGTTTATGATCTTTTGGACATACTTCATTGAATATATATATATATATATATATATATATATAAATTTTGTAGTGGTGGTCTTATTTTTGTAAATTTTTTAGTTTCTCCTTGTCTTGGGTTACTTTTATTTCATCACCGTATTTGAATGATATTTTGTGCAACAATCTAGATTGACAGATTTTTTTCATTTTTCTTTCATTCTTTTTCTTTTTAATTTTAAATCAGTTTAATCAGAGCTCTTATAGATGGCATAACATTTATTAGTTTAATCACATCAATCAGTATTCTACAAATGCTACCATAATTTTGAAACATTTTCTTTCTTTGTAAACTCCTTAATGTCAGTTTCCCTTTATTCTCTCCCCTACCACCCTATGCTCTAGAAACCATTAAATTTTTTTGCCATATCTGACACAATGCATTATATCCATTCAAATATTATTCTATTGTTCAATCACATTGAGTGGAGTTATACAGTAATCAATGTCATCAGTTTCCTTTTACTGTCTGCCTCTCCTTCCCACATACTCCGGAAACAGTTTTGAAGGGTTATCAATCTTGGTTTTCATGTACCAAACTATCTTAAATATACAAATCAGTGCATGCAAATCTGACATGAGAAATAAGTTAAAACAAATAAAAACCATAACGGTGAGGGGAGGAAATATTAGAAAATTAGAGGATAGTTATGTGACTCATCAGTGCCATGCTGCGTCACGAAATTGCTTTCTTGCCTGCATGCTTTTTGTTGAGGAGTCTGAAGTTCTTCTAATTGCCGATCCTTTTCATGTAACTACTTTTTGTTCTCTGGTTGCTCTTAGAATATTTTCCTTTTTGTTGATGTTAGACATCTAGTTGACATGCCAGGAAATTTCCTTTGGGGAATTCTCCTCATTGGGGTCTTTCAGCTTTCTGGATAATTATCTTTTCATTCTTCAGGCATTGAGGAAAGTTTTCTTGCTGGAGTTCTTCAACTAGTCTCCATTTTGTTTTGTTTTGTTTCTTTTCTGCAATTCCTGTAAGACTTAAGTTGTTCCTTTTGATTGGTTCTCACATTGTTCCCAACTTTTTTCTCTTTTGCGTTTTAATTATTTGTTCTTTTAGTTTGGAGTTTATAGATATGTCTTCAAGCATACACATGTGGGTTTCTGTAACTTCAGTTATGGTTTTCTGTGTTTTTATAATTGTATAATCCTGTTATTGTGGTGTTTGACTTTTGTGTGTCTGTTTGGGGCTTTTCTTGAATGGCTTGTAGTAAAGATTCTAGCTTTTCATTTTGTTTTTATTTTGTCCCCACCCAGAAACTTTCTTCATCTTCTAAATGTGTGCAATAATTATTTTATTTTCCTGGTAATTCCATAATCTGTTCTAAAACCATCATTTTACTTATGTCTGCTTGGTCTTTGGCTATTTGGGTCTATTTCTTCTTTTGTTTGTTTGTTGGTTTTGTGCATGTAAACCAATATCTTTTGTTGTTTCCTTGACATCTGGGATTAGCTAGCTAGTAGAGGTGTTAGGAAGGTGGGGATATATGGGTGTAGTTAACCCTGTTATGTGTGCACTTAAGGGGTGGTACACAGTTGATATTAAGTATCTGGGGGAATGTTAGATTAAATGATGTAATGGAGATAAAAGAATTGAAGAGGAAGTGTTAGAGTGGGGGTAGGAAAAGAAAAAGGAAAGGCTAAGTAGTCTTAATTGGTAAGTTAAAAGAAAAGTTATTAGACATAGAAAAATTTTGCTGTATTTTTCAATGATGGAGGAATAGCTAATATTTGAAAGAAAAAAGAAAAAAATGTATGAAGTGTGTCAGCATTTGCTTTTATGAGAATGAAAAGAAAGGGCTGAGCCCTGGTGGCGTAGTGGTTGTGCGCAGGACTGCAGCCCACTGGGACAGAGGTTCAATTCCAGCAGTGGGGCTGGGCCTCCTACTCCCATCACTGGAGAGCAGTGATGCCACCCCCCCCCCCCAAAAAAAAGGAGAATGAAAAGAAAGGTAAGGATTGATAAGAATGAAGTGGGAAAAAAGGTAGATAAAAAGGGCCATGAAATAAATGTTAAGATATTAAAATTAAAGGGACAAATGATATTAGAAATGTATTAAAATAAAAATAAGGAGAATAATACTAAGAATGAAACAGAAGAGCTATATACTTGTTGGGGTGCTAAGCTTTGCCTAGGAACTTGTTCTTCGGTATTGGTGTTGATTTATGGATTGCTGATGTATGGAGATAGGGAAAAAGTAAACAGAAAGCAAAAACATAAAATAATTTATAACACATAAACTTGTCCTTAACAAATGGCCATACCAACAGATGGGGGAGTCCTAGTTAAAGATGAATTTTAAGAATAGTGCAATATTTTGTTTTGCAGAGTAAGAGGGTAGTGGTATGAGAGAATATACAGTAACAATAATACCAAAAAAGATTAACTGGGGTCTAGATCTTTTCATGAGGATTGTGTGGAACAGAGATCTTTTGAGCAGTTGTGGACAGCAGTCTTAGTAATATGTGAATTATGTGCAAATATGAACATGCAGATTTAATTCTTTGGAACATAATTCTATTAATTACATGTAATTTTAAAAACATTTATTTTTATTTTTAACTTAAATACAATAACAAATATATATAAATTGGTAGCTTATTAAATATATATAGAAAACATTCTGAAAATTATAGGTAGCAAAACCATAACAATTTGAATATGAACATAAGGTGTCCTTGTTATTTTCTTTGTTTTCTTCTTTCTGGTTTTACAGATTAAAAAAATAAAGCAAAACAAGAAAACCCCACCAACTCTATTATAACTACAAGAGATGTCACTATCATGGAACCTTAGCTGATATTCCTTAGGAGTGGTGATCTCCATTTGCAATGTCTATGAGTTAATTGTTTTTGTTGTTTTGAAAATTACACTTGAAAAATTCAATTTTCATGCTATTAACATCAACACACACATATGCAATGGCCTTCTTTAAATATTCATTTTGCAGATTTTTTCAGCTCTTTAAAATAACAATTTTATTAGAAATGCTGGGTATTGCTCAATCAGAACACATTATTTCATTAAATTCTCAAGATGTTAACCAAAGAATGAAATAATGATGAGATCATCAAAAAAGGCTGTGTGAAGTTTAGAAACCATTCCACATGATTTAAGAAATACTCTTATCTATGCCAATGAAATCTCTATGACTAATAGATTGACATTGATATTACTGTGATGCATTTGAATCCCTCCAAATAATTTATGAAATCTATTTGTCAGAGAATTTATGTGCTTCATTTATAAGTATGAGAAAAATACAGAAAGCTAAATCATTTATCCAAGAACAAATGTCATCTACTTAATAACATGGAAATATAATGGTAATCTACTAATAGCATATTTTCCACCAAATATTCCATTGGCAGCAGTACCTAATCTTTATAGAAGCAAATTATTTAAGATCTCTCTCTCTCTCTCTCTCTCTCTCTCACTGGCTTGGAGTCAATGCTGATGTATAGCAAGCTCCTGTGATTTCCCAGATTGTAACTGTTGACCCGGGAGAATGCCCAGTCTTTTTTGCCTGGAGTCGCAGGTGCTTTGAATTGCTGACCAAAGCATAGCTTCTACGTCACCTGGGGTCCATTTTACACAGTGATTATAATTTGATTTTATCTCTTATCTGTGTGTTTTTAATTTTGAAAATCGCCAGTATTTTTTCTGAGGGAATCATGGACAGGAATGTCAGTCATGAATAGTCAACATATAAAACTGAAAAACAATCTTGCAAACTATTTGAATAAAAATTCAATGATTAGTTTTTATTACAGATTTTAATACCATCTTGCAATTATATACCAAATTTTGAAATAAGTCATAGTTTCTCTGCTGTAAGATTTTCTCATATTTGAACATTTGCCTCCAATTTTAGCTGTCAGTCTTGCAAATACCCTTCTGTACAATATTTGTGGTCCAATTTAATTTTGTCTTCTTGAAACCATAAATGAGGAGCAAACATGGAATACCTTAGCACTTTAAAAATTTAGGGTAAAGTTTGGGGTAAATAGATGTCTAATTTTATATTTGGTATGAGCTGATTTTGTTCACTTTCAGTTTTTAATAACATGTGAAAGAAGACAAAACTCTCTGGTGTATAAGCCTGTTTATTTTATTGTGCTCTGTTTAGTTTTTCAAGGAAAAATAGGTTACAGAAGTGTAATCATTGCCATCTGTTGTATTTGAAGTGTAATCTAGCCCCAAAGTCAAAAAAGTCATGGCAACAAATTATAAAAACAACTGCAATAATATCAACTCACTATGGTTACTGGTAAAACTTTATTTTTCTCCCCAATGAAGTAAGTTTCCTTAGAGGATTATTTTAACATTTGATTTATATCACTATTAAATATGCCTCCAAAACCATCAGCATCTCTAATAACACTGTTATTTTACTCTGCTTGATAAAGATTAGATTGTCCTGTCACTCTTATTCAACCTCATCAACAGTGCCTTTGAAGGATATTATTTTAAGTAAATTCTTAAGATAAGATTTTAAGGAGAAATGCATCTATATATCTGTGTACAGTTTCCCACAGTTTTAAAAGCTACTGTTATTGACAAACAAAAAGGTATGACATTTGATGAGGTTTTCATTGTGGCCATATTAAAATATTTGTTCATACAATAGCATTTCCTCAGGCTGTTTTCATAATGTGTTCTTTTAGAAACTATTCTTATGAAGCAATAGTTGGTCATCAAAATAGACATGTCTTATAGAAGACTGCCCTCCATAGAGAGAAAAAACGTATAATTTGACACCAATGGTTTTCTTTTGAAATCAGCACAGCTAATATTTAGAAGACACACATGAAATTCCCAAAGTATTTATTCACTTCTAAGTTTTCCAGAAGAGGATGGTAACTGATCCACTAAAGGGAAAAAATGATTCTTTTCTGAACCATATGTACACATTTGATATCATAAAACTAACCCCTTCTGAAAATCTTTCCCCAAAAAACCATGATCAGAGTTATTGTGGCTAGTCAAGAATATAGCATTTTGAGATAAATTAGGATAAAACTTATTGCTAAATGATCTAAATTGTTCTCAACTTTTATTCCAGGATTAAATTACTATGTAAACAGGAAATAATATACATTATTGATGCCAGATTCACATTTGTAATATGAAATTGCTAGTGATTGCATTTAGTATGTAAGTGAAGTATTTATTTATAAGTAATAAAATAGATCTGGAAGCTCTGTGGAATTTTTCAGAAAAATAATTTACATAAGCTTATTTCTCTGAATTCTATAGTAGCAAAATATAAAGTCAGGTGGCTTATAGTATTGAAAGGATCTGGATGTACATGTATGTACTTGAATATAGACTTAAAAGAGTGTTAACTCATTTGAAACACATCCCATTCAATTGTTAAGTATGAGGCACTTTAGTAGTTATTGTATGAGATGCACACATAAAGTTTTCGGGGTAGAATCTACATTGGATAGGAAAGATGTCATTTATACCTATAATGTTAGTAAAGATAAAGCACTTTATATCACTGGTGTGCTATTCTTTTCATTGCAGGCCACACAAATCTGAAAGTAAATGTAGGATCACAATTTGTGTAACAAGTTATGATTACGGCTGAACTTTCCTATCAATAAAAGCACTTTATTTAGCATATTCTAGAGGCCTTCCTCAGTACTCTCACAGTGTTTCAGCTGTGGTGATCATTTATCACATTTTCCTCTTTCCCAAACCATTGGCTTATTAACCAAGAAACTGAAAGGTAGGTGATTTACCTGAATTCTTTGATGTCTTCGAAAGTAGTAGTAGGTGGATGGTGTGGGGGCGGGAGGAGGGGGTTGAAAGAGAGGGGTTTCAATTGAAATTGCTGGGAGAGCAGATGGTCTTCAGGCATGATAGCTATGGTGTGCAAACTAAGATGTGGAAGCCCTTCTGATCATCATGTTCATGTGTATAATCAACCATATGCGCAATATTAGTGAAGTAATTGTTTAGTTTTGCTTAGTGTCCTCTCTGTCTGGGATTCAGAAACAATTCTCAGAGACTGAGAAGGCTGGAGATGTCAAAATCACCCAAACCAACAGATGAGAGTGTTGACATCCGACCAGATATGTGTGCCTAACCTTACATTCTCAGATTAAAAATTTCCCCAGGGAAAGTTGTCTTAATACTCATAAACTACAGGTGCTTACTTATGGGTTCTGCGAATGGAACTGTATTTGTCTAAATCTTAAAATGTGCAGTTTGTACATAGCCGGGATCTTTATAATGGAAGAAGTCCTAGGCAAGGAGATACAGGGCTTCAGAGGAGAACACTTTTGACTAGGAGAGTTTCATAAATAAAGTAATACTTGAGTTGATATTTGGAGAAGTGAGGAGAGGACACAAACAGGAATGTACTATAAAGAGAGACCAAGTAATCAAGAAATAACAAGGGATTATCTGTGGGAAAACACTGATGGCTTTTTAAGCAGGAACATCTTCCAGGGTATCACTAAATTGCCTCACTGGAATCTTAAGTTGTTTCCTCTAAAAGTTTTGTTTTAGGTGTTGTTGTTAGGTGCTGTCAAATTGGTTTCGACCCATAGCAACCCATGTACAACAGAAGAATCACTGTCATGCCCGGCACTGTCTACATGGGTGTTGCTATACTGACCGCCAAATTTCAGTCCCTGTGTCAGCTCCTTTCACTGAGGAGTTTTCTCTTTTTCACCCACCCTCTACTTGACCAAGCATAAAAATTCCTTCTCAGGATTGGGTCTCCACTGATAATGCGTTTCAAATAAGCAAAATGACATCTCACCATGCTCACTTCTAATGAGTATTTGAGCTATACTTTTGCCAAGGCAGATTTTTTTTTCATTCTGAGGCAGCCCATGGTATATTCATATTTGTTGTGAACTCAGAATTTCAATGCTTAATCCTTATATCTTTTTGTTTCTTTGTCCCACTCTCACAGGTATATGTGCAGAATGGAAATAGCATGGTTTGGTTCTGCATTCTTAAGGACACATCTCTCTTTTAAACACTTTGAAGAAGTTGTTGGCAGCATATTTACACAATGCAATATGTTATTTCTTTATATTTTTGCCTGCTGCTGCTATGGGTGCTATTGTGACTAAATAATTGACATCTTTAAAAACTTAAATACTTTATTCATTGATCATGAAGTTTCTTATTGGTCTAGATGTGAGGATTTAGTTTTTTATATATTGACTTGTAGTCCATCCTGAAGTCTGGGTGTAGTCTTTGATCTTCCTCTGTAAGTGCTTCAAGTCTTCTTCAATAGCAGTCAGCAAGGCTCTGTTATCTGCATGTTGGAAGATGCTAATAAGCCTTCCTCCAAGCCTGATGCTGCGTCTACTTTACATTGTCCAGGTTTTCCTATTTGAATAAGTATAGTGAAAGGTTGTCATAGAAAGTACTAAATTCAGCACCCAGGGTACTGCTATTCAAGAGTCTTTTGCTATGGCAGACTCTGGGCAGCCAAGAAATTGGAGAGTGGGGAATGGAACATCTCATGTCCTTCCACATTGCTCCTATCAGAATAAAGGATTTTGACTTTTAGCTCATTTTTACTATTTAATGTATCATATAAGTACTATAAACTGGTGGAATTTACTTGCCACAAAGTAGACCAAAGTTTCAAAATGTAAATCAGGGCTTTACTCTTCAAGAAAGTTGGCTTTACATGTCAGTACATTACTGGTATATTGATTTGATTTATAGTACATCCATATTTTGCACATAGCATACTTATTAAAATATAAAATAATATAAGTTGTTATAAGACTAGCAGTCTGAGGAATATTTAATATTAATAAATAGAATCGTATTTTGTTATTTTCTATAAAGAATCTCGTAAGTGAAAACAAGAAACTTCAGAAGATCATTCTCACATGAAGTATTAAAGAAGCAACTTGTAAATAATAGCTTTTACTATATGTACTTATGACTAGTAAATCAATTTATAAAAGTCTATTTAAGAATAGTATACTTACTATCTACTATTTTTGCCCCGAACCAACTTTTTAGTTTGAAATTGTTGAGAAATAAAAACACTGTGAAACTTTACCATGATGCAATGATTAATTTTTTCCCACCAGCTAGCTATCATGGGTTTTATGATGTTCAATTAAGATAAGAATAGCACTAATGAACTGGGATCAATTTTATTTTGAGAATTAGTAATGTTCTTTATATCAAAATGAAAATTATACTGATAGTACTCTTAAAAAACTTTTATTTAAATTGGGAGGAAGAATGTAAATAATCTCTTCTTGTTCCTCTTGATGACGCTGACTCCTGGCAACATTATATAGAGCAGAGGATGTGTTTCCATATCCCACGGCAGCTTCTTAAGCCTCAATTTTATGTCATCAGTTTATGTATATCAGATACATTCAATTCAAACCAAAGCAATTTCCTTTGTACACTTAAATTTCAAAATATTTCACAGTTGCTTATGAGTATAAATTGAAAAAATAATCCGCCAAGATGGATTGGCTGTTTTTGTGGACTGTCTCTTATGGAGAGGGCATTTTAACATCTCTTAAATTGCTTTAAAGAGAATTTCCAATAAGAATGACATTAATCCTGTTAGCTGTAGAGTTTGGGAATCTATAATCACATGACTACATCCTTATTGGTGCCAGAAGGATCTGATGTAATACTTTCTAATGCTACAGGTGAATACAAAACTGTGAAGTACTTCACCTCTTCACTTTGGTCTTCCTTGTGATTGACATAACTGTTGAAAATGAAGCTTCACTCAGGCAGAAAATGCTTCTCCAAATTACAGAGGGGAATCTTTCAGTGAAAGAGAAGATACGGAATTACTTGGGCTGAGTCCTGGTGGCGTAGTGGTTGAGTTCAGGACTGCGGCACACGGGCTTGGCAGTTCAAATCCAGCAGCGGCTCTCCAGGAGAAGGGCTGGGGAGATCCCACAACCACCAGAGGGCAGTGATGCCCCCCCTTACCAAAAGAATGAAATAAAAATCTACCACCTCAGAGCTTCAGGAAGAGAGCTATGGGTTGCAGCCATGGGATTGGTCTCATGACAAAGTCGCTTTCTCCTGCCATCCAGAAAGGCTCTGTAACAGGAAGTGAGGTGGGATCCATGGAGAAATACTGTAACAAAGGACTGTACTTCATGTTGGGGTGTGAACTATCCTTGTCATCAATGTAATCAGAGAAATGTTCCTATATTCCTAAAAAAAATCACTTATAGGTGATTTTGGATCCAAAAGTTATAACCCTCCCCACCCCCCCCAAAAAAAACCCAAATTAAAAAACCAAAAAACACTCCATTGAGTCAATTCTGACTCACAGTGACTCTATGTAGAGCTTCCAAGGGTATAACATTTTTGGTACAAGCATGTACAAAAACATTCTTCATGGTAAACAAATACTAAAACAACTTACAAAGCAGCAGAAGAATGAATTAACAGATTATGGTATATCCAGATCATGGAATACTGATTATGGAAAGAAAGTTGTTCTGAGTGGACCCAACCATTTGAGAAGTTGTTGGTTAAAAAAAAACTAAGCGTGATATCTCTATTTTTGAACAAGAGCCTTTTTTAGAACAGATGGGAGAACAGGCTGAAAGGCTGGCCTGTGTTGTTGACCTGGAGGAAGAAAAGGAGAGTGGTGGTCCACAGAGGGAGGAGGGCATTTGGGGAGTGGATGGGAGATAAACAACTGAGTTTGATTAGTGATTTGGACTGCTGAATGCAAAGTTGATGATCTGATGCATAAACCCTACCAAATTTACATAAAATTTTGTTTTATAAAATTATAGTAAAAGCTTTCTTTAGAGACAAATATAAAACTTTACTGATTGTACAAAAGCATGAAAATAATGATGACTGAGTTGAAATTTAGAAAACAGTTAAAATGTAAAATAGGGGTGATAATTTTCATTAGCATAAAATAAAAATCATAAAAATGAGAAGTGTAAATAGAAAAAAGTGTTTTCCACATGAAAAGAATACTTAAAATTTAACGAGTCTCATAAAATACAAACTAGTTATTTAGCACTTGTTTTTGTCAAATACTATACATATAAACTGTCAGAAATAGTGCCTGGATAATGGTTGGTATCTTATTAATAAAATTTAATCCTTAAGAATGGTATCTGATTTCAATTTGCATTTCTTCACATATTATTGAAACTAGGATTTAATCATGTTTCTTGACCCATCTGTATTTCTATTATAATTAAAAGCCCTTTATATATTATGATTGCTGATAATTTATCTCGAGTTCCCTTTTCTTCACTTTTCCTAATTATGAAAATCTCAGAATACTGGCCCCAAAGTATAAATAAAATGCTGTTTGTTTTGTCTTTCTTTAATGTGGAATAATCAAAACCGAACGGACTGCCTTCAAGACAGGTCCTGCTCACAGCGACCCTGTGGGGAGGGAGACCAGTGGTTGTGCATTTCTGAGACTGTAGAAAAATATTTTCCTAGCTTCATTTAGCCCTATTTAGGATCACTATAAAAGTGCATTTTTCCTTCAGACCATTTGCAGAAGTTTCATACATATTTTTCAAAATAAATAGTCTATTTTAACACTATACCTCTTGAAATGTAATGGTTGGATATTATTGGAAACTTTTGTTACCTTGGAAAGTTGACAACTTCTATTTTTTTATCTGAGATTTTAGTCATATGCAAAGTGAATAGTCAGTCTCACTAATCAGTGGCCATGAGGAGACTGTGGGAACCTGACAAGGGTATTTTTAAAGCAGTGACCCCAGAAAGATTCTGAAGTCAGTCCTGAAGAGCACCATGTTATCAGTAGAATGGAATGTGAATTGGTAGCAGTGAAGATTCAAAGAGCTTTGACGAATACCATTCCTTGTGTTTTTATTGTGACATCTTCACTACAGGTAGCTTTTGCTTCAGAGAATTTTGAAATTTATACTTGACATCTGACAGTTGGCACACTGTATGGTTCGAAATTTCAGTCAGAAAGATTTTTTTAATTCCAGCGTTTACTCCTTGTGATTTATTCCACACTCCTTGAACAAGTCAACCGTGCTTCCCTTGCTTAGTCCCTCCCTCTCCCTCCTGTGGTCCCTTTCTTCTCTCCTCCTCCACTCTGTTTCTTTCTACTGTATAGTTCGTGGTTTTTATTTATTTAGTTTAGATTCAGTTACCCTATAGCCAATAGCTGATTTCTTCAATATGCTGATTTTCTTCATTCTCTTAGTTTTTGGGTTCATTTACTTCTAATCTTATATCCTCTTATTTTTGTCTTCTGGCTTTTTTGGGGGGGCGGGCATCACTGCTCTCCGGTGGTGGGAGTAGAGGCCCAGCCCCACTGCTGAAATTGAACCTCTGTCCCAGTGGGCCGCAGTCCTGCACACAATCACTATGCCACTGGGGCTCAGCCCTTATTTTTGTCTTCTTTAGTTTGACTCTTCTATTTAATTTTTACCTGGTCTGTTCATTTTTTTAACCTTCAAAAATAATATTAACATCTATGCGAAAATTCCACTGTATGTTTTCTTATATATATATTTTTAAACTTTCATATGTAGCATTTGCATTATGCAGTCATTTTACAAGGGTGGGGTTACCATCCCCAAACTGTAGCATGTTTTCCCCACTAGGTAAGAATATAGCAACTTGCATTGAATTAGTACACCCATGGGGTCATCTGGAAAGGTTCTCTCTGGTCACAGTAATTTTTTTCTTAAAAGCAGTTTTGCTTGAACCTCATTTTTTTGGTGATGGTTGATATGCGAGAACAGCATGCAGCTCTTGACATTTTGTTTCCTGCTTGGGAAAAATGCCAATTTATTGTGATGTCGAACACAGTTTACAAGAACAGCCCTATGGGAAAAACTCAAGAACACAAGTGGTTTTCTCAAAAATGTGAAGTGTTGAGTTCATTACACCAGGTCAGACTGTTAATCAAACTTTCTGTTTAGAGGTTATAAAAAGATTGCTTAACAATGTACTTCAAAAAAAGGCCTGATTTGTGACAGATGGGTGACTGGTTTTGCCACCATGACAATGTGCCTGCTCACACAGCCATCTCATTTGCCTATTTTTGGCAAAAAGTAGCATGCCTCCTTTGCCCCATGCACCTGTTAAAGTTCTTATTCCAATCTCAATCATTTTTTAATGAGATTTTGAGTTTTTTCATACTGATTTGAGCTCATCATATATTCTAGGTATATGAAGTTGCAATGAAATTTCCCACATGTGAGTTTGGCATTTTAATACTGGCATAGGTTTGTTACTAAAGGAAAATCTAGGATAAAAAGGTGTTTGAATGATGGGTTGAATTTAGGTGAGGGAACATCAAGTTTACACTAGTCACCAGTACACAAGTAGAAACCCAAGGAATAAAACCTAACATTGATTGAAATTCCACCTCATTGTAAAGAAGCACCTTCACTTACTGTTGATAGAAATATAGATGAACTTAATCTCCTGGTAGGGTAATTGATCATGTGCACCTTAAATTCTGAAAGAAAATCTCTATAGAATACCTTCCACAGCAATTCCACATTGAGAAATAATTAAGAAAATATTTAGACAAGTCTTAAAATTGAATAACTAACTAATATATTTATGATTTTTATTTAACTAATAATTAACCAAGGTGTTTCAATTTGATGGGTAGGGAAGTTACAAATCTAGTCAAAATTGAGAGGCAAAATAATCTAAAACTACTTAAATCTGTCTCTGAGATATATAGTCAATAATCTAAAGACACTTATATTTGTCTCTGAGATATAGCCTCCATCCACTCTTCTCCATCCCCACTCTGAATGGTTGTCCATACTTGGTCTTCTTCCTCTCAATGTCTTTGCATTCACTATCTCCTCCACCTTAGCACTGCAGGAAAGTGATTAGTTCAAGTCCCACTGCTAACTTCTAACATTTCATCGCCCAGACCCTCTAGAATGTGAGATCTTTCATGTTTCAACCCTGTTTCATGTTCTCTAATACTTTTCTCTCTGCTCTTCAAAATGTACCTAGTATGTAGGCTACAGAAAGCTTCTGCAACATCAATTTTCAGATGTTTCACATTTATGCAAACTCCAAGAGTATCTTTTCCATATATTCTCTACTTTCCCATAGTCTTATTGATCTTCTTTTGACAGGGAGAAAAGATAGCTTGCAATATCTGTCATGACAGTTCATTAATCTAATACCTTTCAATCTTTTCTCCTCCCAATCCTGGCTTAAGCCTGCTAATATAGCATACAGTTAGATGGATTCTGTGACCTTTTAGCTAAAGGAAATCATCCTACAATAAATTATTCCATGAGGACTAAGACCAGCTATCACCATGCCTGAAATTATCAAAGATCTCCCATCTACCCCTGGTGTCGTGCACATTTCTGTCCTTCCCCACGTTTCCATCTGCTCATGCCAATCGCCCTGGCAGGCCTAAGCATAATATTGTTTGTACTGATCACAATTTTCAAGTTGTCTCTTAATAAATTGCTTAAAATTAATTATCTTTCAATATCATGTCATATAAAAGTTCCTTAATAATAAATGTTATCAACAATAATACTTTGGGGTAAATGTTTTTAATTGTCTTCTTGAATTAGGCATTATATCTAATATTTTCCAAGTAGTATTTGTTTTATTCTTTCTTCATTAATAGTTTTATTTGTGCTTCTTCTTTACTTGCTCTTCTGTTGAAAAATACCTATAAAACACTGCCTTGACAGATAGCTTATTTTTGTCTGTTGTTTTGCCTTGTTTCTACAGACTGCTTAATAAGGTCACAATTATTATTATCTTAAATATTTTTTATTTATGCTTTGTACTTTTAAAAGAGCCATACTGATACCATTTACCAAGATGCTGAGTGTGAGCATTTGGGCTGCTGTTTCTTTAGAGAATGAGAAAGTATTACTCTCTGCTGGGCTGCTGTCAAAGAGCCTGAGTTGGTCCTGAGTTATTTTTTGGTATAGAAGTTCTTGCCATCAAAATCTGTATTTGGCTCTCTGACCTAACAGATACTTGTGTCCATGTCTCCACAAAATCTGGACCCAGCCTGGGCCTCTTCTCTGACTAACTCTGTGTTCCAGGGCGATCTGTTCCCATTATCACTTTGGAACTCGACCTCTTTCTCTGAACAAATGAGTCATGTTTAACTCTAGTCTTACCTTTTGATTTTTTTTCTACATTTTGCTTATGTTTAGGGCTCTGGAAATCTGAGCCTGGGGAAAAGAAAAACAAATAGTCTGGACTTTCCCCCTAAGAATGCCTTGGTGTTCACCCTTTCTGTGTCTGCAGCAGACACAAAGCCTCCATATCCATTTCACAGAGAGCCTTCTCCCCAGAGCTCTTTCATTCCAAAATAAAGCAAAGAATTTATAGTCTTCTGGTAGAGTCAAACACAGTCACTCAACTTTGTAGTGGAAATTTTATTATTTATTTATTTTGGCTAGGTTTCTCTTATGAATCAATATAATTAATTATATTAATAATAATGACTTGTGTTGCAGTGTTTCCCATTGTTTGGGCTGTGGTTCTATAAGGAACCTAGAGCAGTCACATAACAATCACCCTTTTATGTTAGTCAAATTGTGTTTTATGGACTTTGAGACAGACAGTTTAAATAGGTCTAGGGGTATAGTCCTTGGATCACAGACCTGGGTTCAATTCTGTGTCTGCCAAATAGTACATGTAGAAACTTGTATAAGTTATTAAACATAACTCTAACCCCCAAACTAAAGAAATTACAATGCATTAAATTGATTTAAGAATATTTAAAATGGAGCTAAGCCCTGGTGGTGTAAGTGCTTGAGTGCGGGACTGTGGCCTGTGGGCTTGGCGGTTCAAATCCAGCAGGGGTTCTCAGGAGCAGCGCTGGGTAGCTCCCACGACTACCAGATGGCAGTGATGCCCCCCCCCCCCATAATAAGTAAGTAAGTAAATAAATAAATCATGTGAAACCAGATCTATAATCTAGCAATATGACTATACCAGGTTTAAAATAACAATTACACTTTGGCTTGTTTCTGTGTGCTTTGTTTTGTAAAATAAAAATCATTTTTTCCATTCAGTAAACAAGTAGTTAACTGTGAGCCTGATTCTCTTCTTTCAGATAAAAGGTGGAATGCAAAAGCACATAAAATGTGATATTATCATTGGAGAGTTCCTCAAAATGCTCAGATTCTCAAGGTGCTGTGAAAGAAGGGATTTATAATCTTAGAATAAAGAGAAAAGTAGCTTATCAGAGTGTATTACATGCTGATTCATAATATTAAGCAGCCCAAATCTGAAAAGAACAAAGATAAGGAACTGGTATTACTTTATTTCTATTTTTTTGCATACCACATGGAATTATCAAGGCCAATGCTTCTGTGTTCAAACACCTGGCTGCATTTAATGGCCTGGATTCTAGGCTAGGGAGAAGTGCCTGATGATCAACTTCCAAAAATCAGCCAACCAAAATGCTTGTGTATTATTAGAATTGTCCAAGCAGCAACCTATCAGGAGGACTGGAAGCCTTTTGTTTCATTGAGATTGGGCTGACCCCATGGCAATTAGCAACATTTTCTTTTCCCTGGCAACACATGCAGACTGGAACAGTTGTTTCTTTATGACTATTGTCTACAAGTTTTACAACCACCAATTCCATTCCATCATCAAGGATTCCCGCTTTCTCTTTCACCACTCATTGTAGTTCATTCATTTTTCAAGTCTTCATTTAGCATCTGCCATCTCATTTCCTTTTCTGCTGACTAGTTTTAATGATAATGTCTCACCAACACTTGCGTTTATCTCTCCTGTAGCACTAATCTCAGACTGTTTATTTTTAAACAACCCTTAAAAATATATATGAATTCTAGAAAACTTTGCAGGAATACCTCATTTCAGTCATTTAACGTTTTCTAAACACTATAGGATTATTCTTCTCTCTGTTTTATGAGCTAGGTTTAAACCTTATTATAAGATTACATATTTACTAAAAAAGTAAATAACAAATCAGTTCACTCATGACTATAGATACAGAATGCCTAAGCAATACATTGGCAAAGTGAATGCAGGCAATATACAAAAATGTATTAATGGATTTACCACAGGGAGGGAAAAATTATTTCTTAATTAGAATTACAAAGCTCATTTGAAAATATTTTGCAAACCCATTAATTTGGTTTAAATCCACTTAAGAAAGTATGAATAGAAAATAAAATAAACTAACCATTAAAAATTTTTCATAATTAGAAATTATTAGATGCATGCCTTTTCCAATTAGGAATAAATAGGGATTCATTTATTGTGGTTTATTTAACGTTATTCTGAAGGTTCTAAATATTAGCTCCCCAG
Source organism: Nesogale talazaci (assembly GCA_004026705.1). Lineage (NCBI taxonomy): Eukaryota > Metazoa > Chordata > Mammalia > Afrosoricida > Tenrecidae > Nesogale > Nesogale talazaci. The sequence continues at coordinate 4,356 of PVJH01027319.1, read as the reverse complement.
AGCTGTGTGCAATGATTCCCACTGACAGACCTGGGAGAGCCACATGTCCTCATTAGAATGTGTCTGCTGAGTAGTCTTGCTTGAGCAAGGCAGACATGTGCAACTGCCTGTACTTAGTGTTCTTCTGTCTCAGTCGCATGTGATATCAAGTGTCTAGGGCTGTGCTGACAATATTATAGTCACTATCTATGTGTGGCTAGTCTTAACGGAAATGCCCTGTAAGTAAAAATGACAACACTGGATTTCAAAGACAGCACACATTAAACAAGACAAAACCGTACTAATTATTTTTCTCTCATTGCATGTTGAAAGACTAATATGTCACCAATATGAATTAACTTGAACTCACGGTGACACAGCAAGTAAGCACTTGCCTATGAAACAAAAAGTCAGCTATTTGCTTTGGGGTTACTGAGTTGGCTGGGGCATTGGATTAACTCTATTACAATTAATCTCACTGGTTTATTTGTGCATTTTTAATGTGATTACTAGGATAATTAAAATGACGAGCCCGGTTATATTTCTAGGGTATGTCTTTGGTTTAGAATAAATCTGACATGAGGGTATTAATCAACGATGGGAGGTACAGAAATAGCAGCAATCCAGCCCTTTTAGGACCTCAGAGTGAGAACTAAGAACTGAAGACTAAAGAGATTTCCGATCCAGTTTGTTGACATAAAGTCAACGTTTGTTGACATGCCAATTCCAATGGCAGCCTCGGTGGACTGAAGCAACTGTGTCTACAGTCCCCGGAAGCCGACACTAGATCAGGATTCTCACAATATTAGCAACCTTTTGTTTCTCTCAGTGTACCATAAGATTCTTGAAGAGAGTGTAGTTTATAATTTTTCTTTTCATATAATATTTTACCTATTGCAAGACGCTGGAGAAGGAAACCAAGTTTGTTAAAATAGAGGGACAGTGAGAAAGAAGGCTCCCCAAAAAATGGATTGATACAGTGGCTGTGACAATGGGCTCAATCATATGAAGAATTGTGCAGGCAGCCCAAGACTGGCCAGGGTTTAGTTCTGCTGTATGTCACTAGTTTGGTATGATTGGGGAAGACACCTGTGGTGGTCATTTGACTATGTTAATTTCAAGACGTAGGGGTGGAGTCTAGCCTGTTAATCTGGAGACAGCCATTGAGTAGCCAATGAGGCCTCCATGGGGGCATACCTTTCTCCTGAGGCTTCTGGGAAATCTCCTGATATTTCCCTTGTGGAGATGAGAAGCTATCTCCCCAGATGTTGGGAGCTAATCTCCGAGATGACAAACTATGGACAAGACAAAATGGCAGTATCTGAGGAGCTGAAGGAGCCAGAGGAGAGGCCACATGGCCTTGCCCTGATGGAACCAGACCTCTGAGGCTGGAGAAGCCACATGGAGACCCCTGCCAGTGCTGAGTTGCTTCTACCACCACTGGATGCTGTTGATGGACACTGAGCCCTGGAAGCAAGGAGCCATGGGGAGAGCCTGCCGGCGTCAGGACTCTTCACCCACTAGCCTGTGACTTAGTAAGTTGGAAACAGACTATGTGGACTGATATTGGGCAAATCGGCTAATATTGGACCTAGGACTTTGAACTGGACTGGATTGGGATGCTTTCTCTATGTCCCATTCCTCTTGTATATAAACTCTACCCTTATATCTATATGTGTGTTTATGGATTTGTTTCTTTAGTTTACCTGGACTAACACAGCACCTAACAGCAGCAGCCATACTTTTGGCCTAAAATATACCCCAAATTTAATTGCTGAATTAATTAGGAGTTGTATGTTAATTAATAAACTTTGGGATAACTGTAATTGCTTTTTTCCCTAAGGATCATAAACCAACAGGACCCTTTCTCTACAGACTCTAGCACTCTCTAGAAAAGCTATGTACACTCAGAGTGCAGTTTCATGGTGCTAGAAATCTGCCATTAGAGATGATTATTACTTCTCTGGGCTAAAATAGTTTGCTTTTCACAGTCATAATCAAGAAAAATGTGCTCACGATGATCTGTGAAATTAAAAACATGAATAATGGAAGTGTTTGTCTCATTTACTGAAGACAAATCAAAAAATATTCTCATTTTTGTCCATCTGTTCTTTAAAAAATTCTTCTTGCACTAATATTTCTAGCAAATGGACTTATGTACTTACTGGTAGAATTGAAGGTTCTGTAGGCCCTGAGAATAAATATGGTAAATTCTCTTTCATCAATCTATCTAATAAGAGAGGTCAACACACCAATAACTTCCTTATAAATAGTACATGAAAATGTGATTTCAAGACTGTCAGATTGCTAGGGAAGGAGGGAGGGCTTTCACTTGAAGGGTATTGTGTTAGTCCAGGTAGACTAGAGAAACAAAGTCATAGACACACATATGGATATACGGAAAAGATTTATATACAAGAGGAATGGGACATTGAGAAAGCATCCCAACCCAGTCCAGTTCAAAGTCCTTAGTCTGATATTAGTCCATATACCTGATACCAGTCTGTAAAATCTCCTTCTGACTCATGAAGTCATGGGCCTGTGGGTGCAGAGTCCCAGGACCGGCAGGGGTCACCCAAGGGCTCCTCACTTCCAGGACTCAGGGTCCATCAACAGCATCCAGTGGTGGTAGAAGCAACTCAGCACTGGCAGGGCTCTCCACATAGCCTCTCTAGCTTCAGAGGTCTGGTTCCATCAAGGTAAGGCTGTGTGGCTTCTCCTCCGGTTCCTCAGCGCCTCAGTCACTGCCATCTTGTCTTGTCCATAATTCATCATCTCTAAGACTAACTCCCAACAACTGGGGAGATATCTTCTCATGTCCACAAGGGAAATATTGCGAGATTTTCCAGAAGTCTTAGGAGAAATCCATGCCCACATGGAAGCCCCATTGGCTACTCAATGGCTGTCTCCAGATTAACAGGCTAGGCTCCACCCCTACATCTCAATCATAAAATTGACATATTGAATACATGACCACCATAGGTATATATATAATATTTGGGATAGTATCTGGATTGAGATTTCAGTGGGTGGCTAGAATTATGATTAATGGAGAAAGTGGGTAAGATATGATTTTAGGCAGAGGACTGACATGAGCAATGTATAATCTTGTGAAAGTGAAGTCTAACTTTTTCCTAAACAACATTTTAATTACTGGCTTTATTTGATAGGTGATGGAAGTAGAGAGTTGTGAACCTGTGACATCAAGGAAGTAATTCTTTAATAAGTTAATATGAAAGTATTATACAAGATGATTTAAAGAAGACTAAGGTGGGAAGTGTTGATTAGAGAAATGAAGAAAATAAACAGAGCATATGCTAAGAACTGCTATAGAGACTACCAGTAACTACAGATTCCATTTACTGTAACAACTGCAAATGGCAACTGATTTTGATGGAGTTGATATGAAGGATAGAGATTAATGGAACAAATGAGCTGACACATTTACAAACACACCAGTGTACAACTGATGTTCTTCAAACCTAAATGCAACCAACCATTCAAACAGATTATTTTTTACCCTAGAGTTTCATGTAGTAGCAAAACTACTTCTTCCCTTTTTTTAGTTTAACTTTTTTTCTTAAGCTGTTTGTCTCTGCATTATTTGTCTTATTTTATTTGCCACACAATTTGAAGCCTGCTGTTCATCTAGATCCGTAGTTCTCAACCTTCCGAATGCCACTACCCTCATGCTGTGGGGACCCTCCACCATAAAATTATTTTCGTTGCTACTTCATAACTGTAATTTTGCTACTACTATGAATAGAGCAACCTCTGTGAAAGGGTCATTCAACCATCAAAGGGGTCATGACCCACAGGTTGAGAACCGCTTGTTTAGATGATTGCACCATTTTGGGGAAAAGTTCTTTGATGATCCATTTGCAGATTAATATAATGGGAATGATCTTTCCTTATCTGACTTGACCTGTTGAACTGTTTGACAATGCCAACTAATTCATCCTCTTGAACTTTTGTTTCTTACATCTCTATTACATCACTGACTCTTTAAAAAATAGTACTTTGCGAGTTTTTCATATATATGTTTGCTAGAATTGTTCTCAGCCACTATATGTTATTTTTTTAATTTGCTGTATTGCCATGAATTCATTTATCATCCCTAACTTCTTTTGTTGATTACCCATCTTTGCCTGGAATTGATGAATTCCACATCTCCCTCTGCAACTCATCTCTTTGTCATGAGCTCTAGATTGGAGATGCCTAATTGCCTACTTGAGATAATCTCTGAGTTACCTCATAGACCCTGAAAAGATAACATTATCCATTCCAGTGACACTGTTCAGACTTTCTTATACATGTGTGTATACAGGTATGATGATATCATTCACTAATTGACAGAAAATAAAAATTTGCATATGT
>PVJH01027318.1:0-28857 GCA_004026705.1 Nesogale talazaci | reverse complement strand
CGATGACAGTCAGGGAGAGTGTGAAATGCTTTGGTTAAGGAGCACTGGTAGCAGAGTGGGTTAGTGTTAGGCTGCCATCTCCAAGATGGGCAGTTCAAATCCACCAGCTGCTCTGAAGGAGAAAGATGTGGCAGTTGGCCGTCATAGAAACCCTATCGTATAGGGTCCCTCTGACTATGACTCACAATCAACTTGAGGGCGGTGGATGAGTGAGTGTACGTGTTTTGTTAAGGAGACCTGGGGGCACAAGGATTGAATGTAGCTATTTGAAAGCAAAGATCCGTGGTTGGAACCAACTTCTCCATGGGATAAAAGACTTGGTGGCCCACTTCTAGGAACATTGAACCCCTCCCCTCCACGACCCCCACCCAAACAAACCCTTATTGCCCCTGAGTCTGTTATGATTCATCGCTACCACACAGAACAGAGTCGAAGTGCTCCTTCATTCAGTGTCCCTAAGTCTTGAACAAGCAGGTGGATTTGAACTGCTGGCCTTGAGGTTAGCAGCCCAACTCATAACCCACTATACCACCCAGGACTCCTACCTGTTATGATTATAATCTCGGAAAGTCTACAGGGAAATCATACACACACACACACATTTAGAGTAAAAAATTCCATAAGATGGATGGATTCCAAAGTCCATTTTCTAGACTGATTTTTTCATAGTTTCTTTTCCACTTTCTTTAACTTTCCTATATATGGTTGTAGACACACCCAGATGATGGGTGCTATTTCAGAATTTCATCTGAAAGGAAGACACCTACCAATGTCAAAGAAATTTTGATAATGTTTCTCCCCACCTTTATTTTATATTGATGCCAGATCCCTCTTCTCTATTCTGTCATACTCCTAGTTCCAATCTTCCCTAAAAAAAAATCCGATTGCATCTATCTATCTACATAGCCTTTCTGAGAGGAAGCAGAAATACCAATTTTGTTGCTTTAAATATGTGGCCAGGCTTAACTCAAGTACTCCCTCAACACAAGAACACTTTGTTCTAGTAATCAGCATTCTATGATGCTCACCTTCCTGGCACAAGAGATGAAGACAAAGCAGGTGCATAAGTAAATGTGGTGAAGAAAGTTGAAGGTGTCCAGCTATCCAAAGATATAGCACCTGAGATCTTAAAGACTTGAGGATAAACAAGTGACTTATTGCTTCTAGCTGAGAAGCAACAAAGCCCACATGGAACAAGCACACCAGCCTTTGTAATCATGAGGTGTTGATGGAATCAGGTATCAGGCATTGAAGACCCAGAACTAAATCATACCCAATGAGAATGGAGCGGTGAGGGGGGGTAGGGGGTGGGGGGGGCATGCAGTGGAGATCCAAGCCCATCTGTAGACATTTGGACTTCTCCTCACAGAAGGGTCACAAGAAAGAGATGAGCCAGTCAGGGTGCAGTATAGTATTGAAGAAAACACACAACTTACCTCTAGTTCTTTAATGCTCCCTTCCCTCCCTCCCCCTGCCCAAACAATCTTGACCTCAATTCTACCTTACAAATTGGATTAGATCAGGACATGCACACTGCTACAGAAAGAGCCCACAACACAATAAACTCCTTGGGACCAACAATGACAATAGAGATTCCAGGAAGAAAAGGGGAAATCAATCACAAAGATCAACATATATCCCCTTCCCAGGGGGGATGAACGGCAGAAAGGTGGGTGAAAGTACGACAGGACAGACGATGTAAGAACTGAAAATAATGGTTTATAACTTCTCAAGGGCTTGGGAGGGGAGAGGGGGAAGGACAGGGAAAATGAGGAGCTGATATCAAGGGCTCAAGTAGAAGGAAAATGTTTTGAAAATGATGATGGCAACATACGTGCAAATATACTTAACACAATAGATGAATGTGTCAATTGTGATAAGAGATGTAAGAGCCTTCCAAAAGTATTTAATAAAAATATATATGCGTGTATATATATCCAGGTAATAGCATGAATTCTCTCAGGATAATATTTCCCAGATGGCTGCAGTTGGCTGTGGATTTACAACACAGCTGCCCCATGAGCTAAATCATTCTAGATTGAACTTTGGAGGTTTTTAGTTTCTTTACAAACTTGCCAATTTTTAAAGATCATTACTTTTCACAGAATTTTTTGTGCTTTCATCAAAGCTCACAACACAGTTAGCTGATAATGTTCTCTGTCATTCCCAGAATCCAACACCAAGACTATGGAATTGATCCTCCTTTGTAGAGCAGATTGTGTCTCTAAGTTTCCTGAGACAGCGTATCTTTACAGATGCAAACTACCTTGCGTCCTCCCTTAAAGTGGCTGGTAGTGTGGAACCACCCATCTTTCGGTTGCAGCCCAGTGCTTAAACCACTGGGTCAACAAGTCTTCATTTTTAACGTTTTTTCCTCTACTCCTTTAGTTTCCATCTTTGCTACTCCTCCCCCCTGCCCTGTCTTCATGTCTTGGGGAAATTAGTATGTTTAGTAAATCAAATTTATTAAATCTGAAATTTACAAGCAGGCTTAAAAAAGTTCATGGGACATTTTCTTTTTCTTTTAACTGCATTGTCCCGTATTTCTTGAAAAACCCTCATGTTTACATAGACTTTGGCAGGGAATCCTTGTTTCTAAGGATACTTCCTTTCATATTCTTCTAAGACCAATCATGACAGACAATAGCATCACTATGAGTGGAAATGAACTTGATGACAAGGGCGAGGTTATGAGAATCTGAAGGAACCCTGGTGACTCTAAGGCTTAGGTGTTACGGCTGCTAATCCAAAGGTCTTCAGTTTGAATCCATCAGTCACTCCATAGAATCTTATCCTGCAATGTTAAGGTTTACAGCCCTGGCAGTTCTACTATGTTTTCTAGGGACCCTGTTTTTCAAAACTACCCTGATGGCAGTAGGTTTGGTGTTTGGTTTATTTGATTCTAGCATAAGTGATTAAAAGTGAAAGTATAATTACTGGCCTAATCTTTATGGGAAATTCACTTTGAGTTAAACTTGCTAAAACAGTTTTATTGGCATATAATCCACACATCATGCAATTCAATAGTTTGATCATATCAAGGATTGTACAATCTTTACCACGATCAATTTTAGAACATTTTTTTTTTGCCTCACAGCAAAATCACCTTTAACATAAATCATGTAATCACAATCAGTTCTAGACTCCTTTCCCTTTTCTGTGTTCATTATTTACGCCTGAAATCCCCTCTCTCTCTTTATCTCCCACCTGTGCATCCATTCTTTCTGTGCTTCACAAACTTATAAGCTCAGCAGAAACAATAAAAAACAAAAATGAAGTAAAGTGGGAAGGATAAAGTAATAATACTATTAAGAAAAAATACAAATAATGAGTAAGAAAGAAAAGACCACCATGAATATTTTAAAAGCCAAGGAAGAGATTATTGTCATGGAGTGAGCAAGAGCTACTTGCTCGTAGAATAAATTCAGGTTGGGTCAAGAGGGAGGTCAACGGACCAAATATTGAGTTCAATCCAGCATAATCAAAACCACATGATTTCTGTCTGATAGGAAGTCTGTTCAAAACCCTTGCCTGTGGGTAGAGGGTCTCTGTCATTGACTTAATCTGACCAGATACTCTTCAGATGAGTTTTGGGCTCCCACTGTCCTCCATTACCTCCTACAAATTAGCTGTTGATAATTTTTGCTCTGACATTTTTCCCTGTGTCACATTTGAATGTTGTCGTCATTTTTGGACTATGCAAGCTGGTGTGCCTCTTCCATGTGGACTTAACTGATTGTTTGTTTAGATGGCTGCTTGTTTGAATACAAGCCTATAAGACCACAGACACTGTTCTGGTTGATAGCCAGGTACCATTTGCTTTCTTCACCACACTTTGCTGTAGCACCCTTATCTTCAGCGATTATTAAGGAAGGTGAGTTTTGAGCAGAGCCATGTCCTCAGAGCAAACTCTTCTTGGATAGGGGCGAGAGTTCCGTGGAAGCCCAGACTCCATCTGCTTGTCCATGGAATATGCACCATCAAGGTTTACTTTGGTGGTTGTATGATGACAACATCAAAACCCATAAGACCAATTATGCCAATAGTAGCAGCAAGCCAACCAGCAAGCAAAAACAAAACAAAGAATCTTTTATTTTGAATAATTATTTGGATTCATATGCAACTGTAAGAAATAATCCTGAGAGTTGGAAACCATTTCCCCCCAATGACAGCATTTTGAGAAACTATAGCATAATATTACGGCCTGGACACTAACATCAATATCATGATAATACAGAATTTACATTTATCCCACATAGAGCTCATGGTTTCTCTTTTACAGCCATATTCATTTCCCTCCTACTCTCAATTCTATCCCCAGTCAGTAATCTCTTTTCAGTTTCTCTCATTTTGCCATAACACTGTCATAGAAAAGCAATTATATGATCCTCTTTGGGGAATAGACTTTTCCACTCAACAATTCTTTGAAGACACCATAGAGTGTATGTATTGAAAAAGAACATTCTTAAGAATTAAGTTGGGCTGAGCCCTGATGGAGTAGTGGTTGTGTGCAGGACTGCAGCCCACAGGGTTGATGGTTCAAATCTAGCAACAGCTCTCCAGGAGCAAGGCTGGGCCTCCTACTCCCACCAGGACAGTGATACAAAAAAAAAATGAATTAAGTCTTCTAACTAAAACTCAAGAAATCCAAGACTCTAACTCTTTAAGGCAGAAGAAAGCCATGTTTTTCTTCCCCAGTATTGTCTCAAACTGCTGATCTTGAACTTAATAGCCCAACACAGAACCACTACACCACCAAGGCCTCTATCCTCAAACTAAAATGTAGGCCAACTCTCTCCTTGTCTGAAGTCATCCTGTTTTGTCTATAAATCATTCTATTTTAAGACAGCTTATTATAGAGTACAACCTTGCTGTTGTTGGGTGTCATTGAGTTGGCCTGACTCATAACAACCCTATGCACAAAAGAACAAAGTTGTCGGTCCTGTGCCGTCCACAGAACTGTTCCTGTGCTTGAGCCCATTGTTATAGTCACTGTGTCTACTTTATCAAACATGAGGTCCTTCTCAAGGGACTGGTCGACTGTGGTGGCTTGTGTGTTGCTGTGATGCTGGATGATGTGTTACAGTGGGATGATGTCACTGGCATTTCAAATGCCAGCATTGTCACCCAAAGGGAATAGCTTTCAATGGAACATCCAGACCAAGAACAGAGTACAAAGAAGGAATCGTCTGCCTACTTTAGTGGAAGGAAACCTTCTCTATACCTGTGACATGTTGTCAGATACTGAAGGCCTAATGAATGTGAGAGATAATGCTGGAGGATGGGCCCAATAGGTCGAAATGCACTGAAAATGTGGCTGAGAGAATCTGCTTTCTCAAAGTAGAGTTGATCACGATGATGTCATGAATGGAATAAAGCCTGTGGGAGTGGAGGCTTTGAGATTTTCATTTGTTGATGAAGGACAACTCAAGGTAAGAAGAAACAGCTAAAATACTCTAGTAATCAGAACTTGGAATGTATGAAGTGTGAAACTAAGAAAATTGGAAGTCATCAAAACTGAAATGGAATGCATAAAGATCAATATCGTAGGCATTAGTGAACTGAAATGAACTGGTATTGGCCATTTTGAATCAGAAAATCATATGATTTACTATGCTAACTGTGATGATCAAGAGAAATAGCATTGCATTCTCACAGTCAAAACAGACATTTCAATATTTATTTTGAAGTACAATGTAGTCGTGGTAGGATTTTAACTATCTGCATTCAAGGAAACCCAATCAAAACACTTATTATTGAAATCAGTGCACCAACCAAGAAAGCTAGTGATGAAGAAATTGAAGAATTCTACCATCTTCAGTTTGAAATTGACCAAACATGCATTCAATTTGCATTGATAGATATTTGCATTTGGAATGCAAAAAATATAAACAAAGAAGAAGTAACAGTAGATGGGGAATATGGTCTTAGTGATAGAAACTAAATGAGAGATTGCATGGTGCTGTTCTATAACATTTTCCATTACACCTTTGACCTATAGGGGACAAAGCAATTTAGCTTACCTGGCTCACATAGATGTCAAAAAGAACAAGCTGTGGTAAATCTTTAGAGAAGTCCACTAAGACTATTCTTAAATAGAGGCATGTTTGCAGCTTTTTTGTATTAAGACCTTTTCCACTTAAGCAAAAGAATGATTAGCATTTTGACTTGTGGTCCTTTTATTCTTTCAATAAACTCGTTGCGTTTATATTTTAACAAAGTTCACCTGTAAATTTGCCACTTGTCTCTTGTCCTGCGGAGTGTTGTGGGTTGCTGTGCTGTTGGAAGTTATGCCACCGGTATTTCAAATACCAGTGGCATCATCTTGGGTGAAGAGGTTTCAGTGGCGTTTCCCGACTAAGAACAGACTCGGAAGAAGCAGTTCACTTCTGAGGGATTAGCCTTGAAAAACCTTATGAATGACACCAGAACACTAGCAAATACAGTGCTTGAAGATGAGCCTCTCAGGTAGGAAGGCCCTCAAGATAGACTAGGGAAGAGCTGCCTCCTCGATGTGGTTGCTGTTGTTAGAGCCCATGGACTAGGTTTCAACCCATAGCAATTTATGTGTAGCACAACGCAGCACTACCTGGTCCGTCATCATCTCAACAATTATTATGTTTGAGTCCATGGTTGCATCCCCTGTGCCAATAGATCTTGTTGAGGGTCTTCCACTTTTTCACTGGCCCTCTACCAAGAATGATGCCCTTTTCCAGGGACTGGCCTCTCCTAAGAACATCTCCAAAGTATGTTGGTGAATTTTGCCATCCTTGCTTCCAAGCAGCACAGTAGCTGTCAGGAGTGCATTGTCCTTGGTCCAAGATCAGATGCAGTCCACTTAATCATTACATTGTAACCTAAAACAATTTTAAATATATAATATATAATTATGCTGAATTAATGCTTTATAATGTACCTGTCTACTTAATCTCTAGATTCTAACATCCATGGCCATAACTATACAGAACTCACAGACAAAACTCATGATTTATTACAGAAGTTAACGAGTCATCATGCCAATGAGAATTGTCCAGGGTTGTTCACCAGGAAAAATTACGAAGTTCTAATAAGTGCCAAAAGGGTATAACACTCAGCTGTTTTTCTGTTTAAGCTTTCTGGGCCAGCAAATCCAGCTCCCTGAATTAAGTGCCCTGAGGCACCCCGCTGCAGTAAACCTCGGCCGGAAGACACTTAGCTCCACTTTGAGAGTTAGCAAGTTCATCGTCCCTAATTAATTCTCCAGAGGCACCCTACTCCACACTTCACTCTCCTACACTCATCTCTACTTCCTCTGTGGGTTGGGAAGTCCACCACTCTTCTATTCTCTGGCTCCCAGGTTCTGCTGCTGGTCTTCTGACGCTGTAGCCTTCATCCTGACTCAGGAAGTTCACTGTGTAGGAATCTCCGGTCTAGAGGAAGCATTCCATTCCTGACTCTTACTGTTCATGAGATCCCTTCCTCCTGCTGCTGAGAGGGCTCAGCTATACACAACAGAACAGTGCTCCAGGAAATCCTAGTCCAAAGTACTCACAGGGGAAGCCTATCAGTATCTCCCACCACCTTCTTATCAGACCCATGCAGGGAAAAGTGATTTGGTGGAAGCTAGGGACTTTGGCTAGAAGAGCCACATTAAATAATTCACTGTTGCTATAGTAATTACGTACCAATTCGATGTATTCTCATTCAATATTGTAACCATTACCTAAATGTCAACAGATCAAAAAATGTCCCTGCAAATTCTTGAATTCTTGTACTTGGATCATATGAAAAAATTTCTCTCACTGCATTATTTCTTTGACTCCCTGCCCAGTGATGCCCAATCAAATCATTCTATTCCTTCAATGAAACTTAACTTTAATTTGATATCAGCTTGTTTTTGACACTGCCGTGAACCAGACAGCATGCTGGATACTAGGGAGAGATTCTAGAGTATTGAGTTGAAGCAAAATCATTTCTTCCCTGTGGAGTAAACAGAAATACTAAAAGTCCACAAATGAAAAATATTCTTACAAATGATAAGCATTACAAAAAGGGAGAAATGCAACTTTGAGTGGTAACTTTAGGAAAAACCTACTTTATATTGGTTGTACTTAGAACCTGTTTTTGAGAATATAGCATGTAAGATGACATGCAAGTCTTGGTCACATATGAGAGTCTGATGAGACTGTAGAAAATATTGTGATGAACTTTGAAACGGAGGAGGAAAAAACCACCATAATCTTTACAACCATGTAGATTGCAGAAAATGGATAGAAATGCAACTAATTCTTGTTCCTAGAAATGCAAATTGCATCTAGTATGATTCAGTTGATTTAGTGCCTTGGGGATAGCAACCAGCCTTATGCCTATTATAAAGTCATCTTAGTATTTTTTATGACTCCAAATGTAATAGCTGTTTATAGTCACAAATGATGATAAAATATAAATGTGTTAGTCATTTACAGTCAGAGATGATTGTTAAAAATAATCAAATCTCACTGGAATTTGAACATATGGTTTATGGTGAATAATTATTCTATATGCATATAGGGAAGCCATTATTATTCTAAATAAAGCAAATGCCTTGAGGAAACTGGGTTCACGAGAACCTATAAAGAGTAGAGGATGGAGAACTAGAGAGATCAACTACTGTCTAATCTTAAAATAGTTAATTGAATCTTGTCGCTCCCACTTTACTGAGATCCACTGATACCAGTTTACTTCTGTCCCAGCTGCTAGTAATTTGGCTCTCCACCCACAAATAGCCATCATTTTTTTTAGATTTAAATTTGAAAGTATTGGTTTGACAATGATCTTTATCAGGTTAAGATAGATTTGCATTGATAAAGAGGAACTTTTGGTAGCTTTTTGCAGTTTGTGTTGGGGTTTTTGTGGTTAATATTTGTATTTGTAGATAAGAAACACCTTAAAATCACACAAAGATGTTTTTATCAATTTCCCTATTCAATAATATAAAATTATTTTTTAATAATTCACAAAGGGATATGGGATTTTGAATTGTCCATAGTAACATCTTTGTGAGGTTACAAAGGAGATTCCAATTCAAATATATTTTGAGTAGAACAATAATGTAGTCTTCAAAGGGACAAAACATAGACACATTATCCAGATGAGGGCAGCCTTAAGCTGGCACCTAAGGATTTACAGTCAGGGTCTTAGTTAGATAGAGCTTGGAACAAAAGAAACTTTGTAACTGCAATACATCGCAGTTACAGGTGGGACCACAGAAGTGGCAATGGAATCATGATTGACACATGTCTATGATGTTAGCTAGAAGAGCTTTTAAGACTGGTCCAGGGGTTTCTGACCAAGGCAGTCAGGGAATGACTCAATACTAGGCAACCCTCTGTTCTGTCCCCAACACAGTGATATTTATCAAGGACGCATCTAGAAAAGGCCTTAAGAGTGGCTGTCCCTGGCTGGAAGCTGTCCCTCTTTGGGGTGGAGGTAATGCACTTTCCAATGCAGGAGTTCAACGGAGGCTTAATCTATGGGGAGACTCCCTACATGAATTTTGGCTTTCACTGTTATTCATAATCTCTTCAAGCAGGCTGCTCAGATTTTGGGTTCTAATATGCATCTTATTCTGAAACTAAAAGCTCTCAGTGTCCGTATGATCATTTGTCATTCAGAAAGGCCTTCACCATGTGTTGCGTGCAAAAGCATCACGGATTCCAACATAACTGACAATACAGAACTCACTGCCACTGCGTTGATCCCAGTTCACAGCGACCCGACAGGGGAGGGTGCACCTGCTCCTGTGGGTTTCAGAGGCTAATTCTTTATAGAAATAGAAAATCTCAGCTAAGACTAATTTGAAGGCTCCCAAGATGTCCAAAAAGCATCCTTCTACTAAACCTTAAAGAGAACAAGGGCAGTCACGCTGAATGAGGGCAACTGTCAGTGTGGAACCAGTAAAGAGGCCAGTGGCATCTGCTGGGTGATGGCCAAGTTTTCCATATGTATGATTTTTTAAAAGACGATTATAAGATTGTTTCAAAAAAACCCAAATTCCCCGCCATTGAGTCAATTCTGCCTCTGTAGGACAGAGTAGAATTGCCCTTTGAATTCCTGAGACTGTAACGCTTTACAGGAGTAAAAAACCTCAGCTTCCTCCCGAGGAGCAGCTGGCGGTTGCAGCTCAATGCGTAGCCCACCATACCACCGGGGCTTAGTGGCAGGTGCATCCACAACATCACAAATGGGACTATAAAAATAGTGAGTGGAGCATGAAAGGGACATACTCACAATTGCAGGTCTGCTATAGGATTGGTCCTGGGACCTCTATAAGACAATGCCCCCGGGCTGAGCCCCGGTAGCATAGTGGCTGTGTGTGGGACTACGGCCCACAGGGTTGGCGGTTCAAATCCAGCAGCAGCTCTCCAGGAGCAAGGCTGGGCATACTACTCCCACCAGGGCAGTGATGTCCTCCCCCAAAAAAGACAATAACCCCAACTTAACTAGATGCTATATATCTGATTGACTATTTTCAGTACATGCCCAAGTAATGTCCCCAATTCTTTGTGTGAACTCTTTCTGCAGCTAATAAACCCACTTCAAACCATACTCTGCCTGATAGCAAACTTCCCTTACCTGCCCATGAGGGAAATAACATAATTCAGCATAGTATTTCAACTCACTCAAGAATCAACATAGTGTCAGAGCTCCCCTTATGTGAGTGTACTCAGATAAACTGTATATAAAGTTGTGATGATTCAAAATCTACTCAATGTCGGTGGCTTTGGGGTCTGGGGCTTGTTGAATTCAAGAAACTCTGGTCAACCAGTGGTTAAGCTCTCAGTTGCTAATAGGTCAGCAGCTTGACCTTGTCAGTTGTTCCACAATAGAAAGCTGTGTCAATCTGTTTCTGTAAAGATTTACAGCCTTGATCACAGTCTCAGGGGACGCCCAAGTCAATTGGTATGACACAGTTCACAAAAATGATGTTGTACATACTATTTGGGTGAGTAGTTTTGTAGCCTTAAGAACTTATAAATAGCCATCTAAGATGCAACTATTGGCCTCTCCTTTTCTGGAGGAAAGAAGAGTGATGAAAATTAAGACACCTGGGAACAATTAATTCAATGGACTCATAGATCACAAGAACATCAATCTCCACAAAGCCTGAGACCAGATGGTGTTCACAACTATTTGGAAAAGGATTCTTAGAAGGTCCTGAATAGAATGTATGAAAAAATGTGGACCCCAACTCAAATTCCAAAGAAAAACTGGAGTCTGATAGAAACAGATGGGAATCCTAAAGTGGTAACACTCATCATTCTTTAATTAATAATATTCTAGTAGTATAATGATCATTACATTAGAATCACCAACCATTTACAATCAAAAGGCAGCATTTACCTAAGGAAAAGTTCAGAGGAGTAGAAGAAAAAGGAACAATAAAAACAGGAAAACTGGGGGGTCAAGTAGGCTAAAGTGATGATACTTTGAGGGGATTTTAAGGGAGGGTTTCAAACAAAATGTGTTGGGATTCTTCAGTGTGAAACATATGCTTTGCTCTGTGAACCTTGAACTAATTCACAATAAAAGGTAAAAAAAAAATAAAATCACTAATCATCCTGATTGTCTCAAGAAGTGGGTTTGTTTGCTCCCTAAAATCCATCTATAAAACTAGATGTTTTCAGACTGCAGACTAAGGTGCCTTGGCCTAATATCCTGTAACTTATCTATAAATTTTAAACAAATAAAATATGTTAGTAAGGAAAGTTTATGGCACTTGGGTGTTACAAATAATTAGACTATCTGAAAGGTTGGCTGTTCAAAGCCTGCAGGTGTGCCTGGAAGGAAGGCCTGTGCTCCTAAAAGGCAACAGTTATGAAAATCCCATGGAGTGCAAATCTACTTAGTGACAAATGGGGTCACCATGAATTGAAATCAGCTTGAGGGCAGCTAGTTGTTTTGTGTAGTCTTGGGTATGGTGGTCAGCAGAGAACATGCGACCAAAGGATCACATAAACTGAATTGAAAGGAGCACTACCTTTGGGATGGGGGTGGTTCTGATTTATAATAGGAATGAATAGATATCACTGCTGAAGAACATAGAAGGTAACATGTTGTGGATTGAATTGTGTCCTCTGAAAATGTAAGTCAAAATGTGTGAAATACCATTTAGAAATAGGACATTCTTTGTGGTATCAATGCTAGACATAAAGGGTCTTAAGCCAATCATTTTGGTCATAGAGCAGGCTGGGCACGGAAAAGAAAGCACACACACCGGGGAAGACATGCACCACATGAGGATTACCGAAGAACCAAGAACAGAAGCTAAAAAGAGACGAGGGACCTTTTCTCAGGCCATGGAAAGAGAGAGTCTTGCTCTTAGAAATGGCGGCCTGAATTTAGACTTATAGCCTCCTCAGCCACGAGAAAGTAAATTTCTGCTGGCTAAGACCAAGCACTGGTCCTATGGCCTCTTTAAATTGTTGAAAAACAAGGATGTTGCTTTGAGGACTAAAGTTCCTCTGGTCCAAGCCATGGTATAACCTCATATGCTTGTGAAAATTAAACATTGTATAAGGAAGATCAATGCATTTAAACCATAGTGTTGGCAAAGAATATTGAAAGTTCCATGGACTGCCACAGAACAAACAAATCTGACTCAAAGGAAGTACAACAGAATGCTCTTTAGAGGCAAGGCTGGTGACACTTGGTCTCACATACTCTAGACAGGTTATCAGGACCTTGGAAGGACATCGTGCTCGGAGAGCGGAGGGGTGGTGAATGGGAGGGAGATGGAGTGACACAGTGACTGCAACAATGGGCTTTTGCATAGGAATACTTGTGAGGCTACAGAAGGAGCAGGCAGTATTTTGCTCTGTTGTACATAGTGTCTCTATGTGTTGGAAACAACTGTGTGGCACGTCATGGTCATCTGTTGTAGCAGCACTAAGGCACGTGTCAGACATCTAGATGAATTTCAACAGTCTGACATCAGCTCTCAGAGAAGAAGTGACTGGCAAGATGGTGACAGAGTTGCACTAAAAGGAGAGTGACCTACTCAGGAGTCCCCTTTGTTGCTTACTTGCAGCTCTGATGACTGTTTCCCTAAAAGAGGGAACACACTGGGTTCTTCTATTAGCATAGTGTTAGGAAGGAACTTTGGGGAGACCATGCACAGAATTTCATGAAAACATGAAGTGCACATTGAAGTATTTTCAAGAATCGTGATTTTCAGTATAGTTTCAGGATCAGGGTTCCAATGGTAAGCAGTCATGTACTTCAAGAAATGGCTTGCAAAGAGTCCAGGATAAAAATCAGATGATCTTGCTCTGGTTTTGAATGAGCTACACTTACAATGAGTGGCTTCAGGTGAGTCATATGGAGTTGTATGTCATTAACACAGGGGTTACTGTTCTCTTCTTCTCACAGGGTTGTGAGGGGATCAAGGACCATCGTGTATGTGTGAAAACATCTTGTAACATGCATAAAAGACATATAGTTCTTAACATGTGATTAAACTAGTTTAGATCAGACACATATCTACTATTTTGATAGATATTTCAAAGTATTACATGATTTGACATACACGTCTTCCCAGAAACATCTATGAGAAAGCAACAGCTGCTCCTATTTAAAGAGTTCCCTTAAATCAACTGACCGGAAAGCTAAGTTGGTTCAACTGTGAAGTTCTTCTCTTCCCAGCTCATGGCTGAGAGCAGGTGGGCAGGGGGATGGGAAGCAGCTGACTCAGGAATTAGTATCTTGACAGCACTCTGCTTATTACCTAATTTCATTTCTAGGATCGTAGAATTGCAAAGGAGTTTAAAAGGCTATTTGTTTAACTCCCCCTTATCCTGGAAGACTACTTGTAAATGGTTTCATTAAAAGTTCAACTTGATCAAGACTGTCATCTGACTTGGTAGTCTGTTCTGGGATTTTAGGAAAGCGAAGTAGCAGGAGAGATGAGTTAAAAGCATCCATGAAAGAAAGATACAAAAGCTGTGCCTATTGGCAATGATAATTTTTTTTGAGGACCTGCAGAGAGAACCATATCTGTATATGTGTGTGTATTTATGCCTGTTCTAACAACCATTGCTGCATAAGACCAAACAGCTATTCAATAGATTGGGTTAACACAATGGTTTCTTCACCAAGACATGTCTTCACAGACAGTTTTCTGAATTTCCTTCTATTCAACAATCCCTCTGCTAAACACCTCCTTTCTTATCGTGAGTTTAAATCTTCATTTCCTTACTATCACACTTCTCCAAATTAAAACAGCAACCGACACCACCCTACCCCACCCAAAGTAAAACATATAAAAGGTGACAGTACAGCACTCAAGACATTAGGGTTTTGTTTCTTTGTAAGCAAGAATTTTCTCCTGCATCACCATAAACAAATAAAAACAAAACCCATGGCTGGTGAGTTGAAGCCTACTCACAGGGACCCTGTAAGACAGAATAGAACCACACCCTAGAAGTTCCCAAAATATCCAGAGTGGCTACAGAGTTCAAACTGCTGACATCTTTGTTACAGGTCAGGGCCTGAGTCTTACAGAATGAGGGCTCTTTTACTGTAGCCGTCTCCCTGCCACTGCGTTGACCCAAACTCAAGGTGACAGGGACATAGAACAGCCCTGTGAATTCCCAGGACTCTCAGTCTTTTCAGGAATTGGAAGCTTCATCTTTTTTCCACAGAATGGCTGGTAGTTTCGAACTGCTGACCTTGTAGTTAGCAGCCCAACTTGTAACCCACTATAAATGGGGGGGGGGGGGAAGAGTGCAAAAATTCATGGCTTTAATAAAGATGAAATAAAGGGATAAGTGCAATACATTAGCTTTGTCATTCCTCATGAGGCTGATCTATAAAGATGGCTAGCATTAAATGGAAATTCAAATAAAATCCCTAATCTCTTCTCTTACTATTAGCTGTATTATTCCTTTTATTGAGATGCCATTTTCTGTGTTATTAAAACTTCTAAAACTTGTTTAAACTATAAAGATATCCATACCACCTTCTGAAAGTGCTCTTACCAACTCCACCAAAGGTTTGTTATCTGCCAAATTGGAGGTATATTCTTTTCTTGCATTCTCACAGATACTGTCTTTTGCCAACTATACTGTCCTTCCTGAACCCATCTTCATCGATGTGTCATGCTACCATCATTTATTTCTTTACTAACTTCAGTCTCTCCAACCAGCTACTCTTGAGTCTACTTCCCAGAGCTCAGTTCTCGGTCCCCATGATAGATATTCAAAATAGCCCTAATTCTACATTAATCTGCATCTCCACCCCCTTTGCAGTGTGATTTTGAAGGGTGGACTCTGTTTCCTCCCCCTTTGAATCTGGTCACCCTTGCTGATTTCCACTGCTTTGGCCAATAATTAGCAGTGGGAGCAATTCTGCATTATTCTGGACCTAACGCTCAAGAGTCTGAAGGTGTTGTTTCTCTCAGAGTTGTGCTAAATCAACAAAAACCAGGCGGCCCAATCCTGCTGAATTGTGAGCGACTTCTGGCCGAATTATGCCTGTTGTCTCAGTAGGATAGGACTAGAGTGAGTTAAGTAAGTCATCTGTCTTTCTTAAAGACACTTGGCAAAGAATGCTCTACACAATTGGCCAAATTATGTCATTAAAGGGCTGGATCCTAACATTGAATTAATACATGAATCAGAACTTGTTTACCTATCGAACTAAAGGGGTGAAAAAGAAGAGTTTAGGATGAGTATCAGTATTCATTAAGTTTGTTCTTTGAAAGTTTACGGTAATTTCCAGAGAAAGATGACACTTGCAAAGATGTCACCTAGGTACAGATTGGAAGCAACATTGTTGCCATTGTAAGTACTGGCCACAGCAGGCTACTATATCCTGATACCAAGTGCATGGAATACATCAGGAAACATGTGGAGGTTATGTGCTTATGTTAATTTCATGATTGAGATGTAGGGGTAGAATCAAGCCTGTTAATCTGGAGATAGCCATTGAGTAGCCAATGAGGTCTCTGTGTGGGCATGACTTTCTCCTGAGACTTCTGGGAAATCACATGATATTTCCCTTGTGGAGATGGGAAGCTATCTCCCCAGTTGTTGGGAGTTAGTCTCAGAGACAGCGAAATATGGACAAGACAAGATGACAGCATCCCAGGAGCAGGAGGACCCAGAGGAGAAGTCACATGGCCTTACCCTGATGGGACCAGACCTCTAAAGCTGGAGAAGCCACATGGAGACCCCTGCCAGTACTGAGTTGCTTCTACCACCCCTGGATGCTGTTGATGGACCCTGAGCCCTGGAAGCAAGTAGCCATGGGGAAACCCCTGCCAGTGCTGATATTCTGCTCCCACTGGCCTGTACTTCATGAGTTGGAAGGAGACATTATAGACTGTTATCAGGCATAAGGCCTAACATCGACTTATTTCTTTGAACTGGACTGTGTTGGGATGCTTTCTCAGTGTTCCATTCCTTTTGTATATAAACCATTCCCCTATATCCATATGCAAGTCTATGTATTTGTTTCTCTAGTCTACCCAGACTAACAAAAACACAAAGAAAAAGATCTATGCTCTTGAACTGTGTATATGTCATAGTGAAATGGAAGGAGCCTTGGTGGTTCCCCTGGTGACATAGAGGCTACATGTTGGGCTGCTAATTTCAAGATCAACAGTTTGAAACCACCAGTCATTGTGAGTCCATATAGATTTGAAGGCTGTGAGTGAGTGAGTATACATACTTTAGACATGTTCTTAAGACCAGTCCCTGGAGAAGGACATCATGCTTGGTAAGTTGGAGGGGCAGTAACAAAGAGAAAGGCTCTTCATGAGATGGGTGGACCCAGGTGGCTGTAACAATGGTGCCGAACTGGACAGTATTTCTTTCTGTTGTGCAGAGGGTTGCTATGGGTCTGAGCCAGCCTTAAGAACATCTTAGAATATGAGTCTAGAGATAAAGAGGAGAAGTTAGAATAAGAGAAGGGAAACATGGAATGACGAGGGGTGGGATAGCAAGAAAGGTTGTAAGAGGTGGGATTGAATCAAGGTGAGAGGATGAGCAAAGGGGGTAACTAGAGGAAGAAGGAGCGTTCAACACACAGGTGCTAAACAAGTACATCCCAAAGAAGTCTGAGCTACCGCAAGGCCAATGGAGTGAGTGAGAAACAGATTAGTAAGAGAAGAGAGAGCTCAGGATAGTATTGGAGCTTAGGGGGACATTTGCAAAGATTGTGGTTTTATACGAGGTCCCCTGGTGGTACGGTGGTTAAGGGCTTGGCAGCTAATCCAAAGGTTTTCCATTCAAACCCACCAGCTGTACCATGGGAAAGAGATAAGACAATCTCCTCCCAGGGAGATTTAGAGTACAGGAGATCCATGAAGATAATTGTACATTGACCTGTAGAGTCTATGGATCAGAATTAAGAAGACAATAGTGGGTTGGGTTGGATATATCTTAAATTTATCTCTTCCAATATATGAGTTTACTTGACACTTACCTGCCCTTCATTCAGTCACACCCCCCACCCTAACCTCTATACACACACACACGGGCATACATAAGCTTGCCAGAGAAAACTTTCTGCAATACGTATCTGTTCACATCACATCAGAATAAAATCCCAATTTCTTAGGTGACATGTTTGTTAATAAGTTCCGACTCACCGTACCTTCCAGAAACAAAACAAAATACTGCCAGCTCTTGAAGCATCTTTGTGATTGTTGGTATGGTTGCACCTTCTAGCATAGTCTTAGGTATTTAGTTGTGGTACAACACGAATACAAGTGGGTGGATTTAAGAAATAAAAATTTAATTTCCCAGATTCATTATATAAAGGGTGAATCTCAAAAATGTATTGAAAACTGCAACACCTCATAAGAATACCACAAATAATCCAGTCAAAATGGGTGGAAGACTTGAACAGATATTCATTAAAAATAACATTCAGGCAACTAAAATCTTATGAAGAAATGCTCATAGTCTTTAGCTATACAAGAAATATGAGTTAAAACTAGCTCATAAATAAATGCTCATAGTCATTAGCTATACAAGAAATATGATGCACTCTCTCATCTCACACCAACACTGATAGAAAAATTCGAAACCCCTCAGAAAAGAGCACATATCAGAGAGGGTGAGTGATTGGAACACTCATACACTGTTTGTGGATTACAGAATTGCACACTCCTTATGCAAAAAAAGTATGCTGCTTCCTTAAACAAATGTGAATCAAAATATAATATGACCCTGCAAACTCTCTACTCAGTAGATACTTCAAAGAAATAAGAAACTAAATACAAATGGATATATCCTAACCTGTATTTATCACAGAGCTTTATATATAGCAAAAATATGGAAACAAACAAAAAACCCATCTGTGAAAGAATGGATAAATAAACTCTGGTGCATACATACCATGGAATATTATGTATCTCCAAAAAACAATGACATTTCAAACACCCCGTGACATGGAAAAATTTGGAAAATAGTAGGCTTAGCTACATTAATTATGCTCATTAAGACACTATTGTCTTGGCACCACTATTATAAAAGAAAAAAAGACACTAAGAAACATGGTTTTCCCATGAAAAGAAGTATATTTTGAAGGATATGTATGACAAGGACCTCAAAAGAAGGGAGGGGATCAGCGGGAAAGGAGAGAGGTAAGGAGGGTACACACAGAAGATAAGGCCTTATACACCAGGGCTTACTGGGATAATGTCACTTTCTCATGAGTCAGACTGTGCAACTCTGTTTTGTATGGTTTGTCTTGTGTGTGTTACACTCCACAAATAAAAGAGGAGAAACCAAAAGAAAGGAGAAGGAGAAGGAGAAAGGGAATGAACCACAGCGTTGAATACCCTAATTTCCTAAGCCATCACATGGAAGCACTGCTTTGAGTGGTTATAACAGGAGAAAACATGACATTGAAACTGACTTCTAAGCTTTTATGACCCATGGATTGATTTCAAACATTTCTATTTTCTCTAAATCCTAAAAAGGGACTAGTAAGAAAGCTTAAATTGTGCACACCCAGTTTGTAGAAGACTCTGGATGCCAGTGGAAGCCTAGGGTCCTCATGGAACCAGCCTCAGGTTAATTTCCTCTGAAACATAATCCAGGAATGTGAATAGCTTTGACAGAGAACACTCTAAAGTCGATTGTAGCAGATGTAGCTATGTTAAAATGTATTACCTTATCATTCGATGTCGCTTTTGACCCACTCGAAATTATTTCGGTTTAGAGTATTTTCTGCTTTCTTTTTGTTTGAAGTTTTCTTTGTTTGGTCTTGTTGTTGTTATTGGTTCTTTGTTTGCTTCCTGTCCATGTTCTGTATTATTTTCTGTTTGTGAAATCCAGGATAGATAGGTTTATAGAGACAGTAACTGGATTGATAATTGTGTCACAGCAACAAAGGGGAGAATTCGGGGTGGTGGTGGTGGGGGGGAGAATGGAATAAGGAACTGAAATGTGTAGGAGAATCTGCTCTAAAATCGATTGTGGTGATGATTGTACAAATCTTCTTCATAGGATGGACTGATTAAATTGTGTGATACGAGAGGTTCATGTCAATAAGATTGTTTTTAAAAACCATTTTAAAGGAGAAAACTATTTTCTCACTGGAGTTTTTAAGGGTCATCAAATGGATTCTGTCTTAGATCCTATGAACAACAGAACCTTGCTAAAGAGCATTTTGCTGTCTTTCTTCCAAGACAGGTTTGAAGAAGCCCACAATATGTTCACTATTCTTTGCCAACACCATAAGTCAAATGCATACATTATTTTCTTGTCTTTCTTATTCATTATCAAGTTTTCCCGAGCATGTGAGGCGATTAAACGTACCCTAGTTTGGGACAGGCACACCTTAGTCCTCAAAATGACATATGTGCTCTCTAACATTTTAGAGATCTTCTGTAGCAAACTTGCAATTGTCATGGGCAGCGTTTGATCTTCATCAATAAATGTTTTAAATCTTCCTGACATCCAGCAAGCCTGCTTGTATCATCTATATTTCAGGTTGAAATGAATCTTCCTCCCCAAACACGATGCCATGTATTGTTTTTCATACAGTCTAAATTCTTACATTATTTCCCTAGCCTTCAGACTGAGTAAGCTCGGAGAAAGAACACAGTCCTGACACACTCTTCTCCTGACTTATAACCATTCAGCACCCTTTGTTCTCTTTGAATGACTGCTTCTTGGTCTTGTACTTCTTGGTATAGGTTTCACATGAGCACCATGAAGTGTTCTGAAATTTCCATTTTCACAACGTTATCCATAGTTTGTTATTATCCTCATGCTTGCATGCTTTTGCATCGCTAATAAAACACTAGTAAACATCTTTCTGGTATTCTCTACTCTCAGTCCAAATCCATCTGTCATCAGCAATAATATTCCTCCTTCATGCCTTCTCATAAATCTAGCTTGAATTCTGACAGTTCCTTGTGCTACTGCAGCATTTTTTTATTTGTCGTATGCAAAATCATGCTCCCCCGTGAGGTTAATGATTTTGTTGGATAATTCTGCAGTTTGTTGGATCACCTTTCTTTAAATAGTCAGACACATGGATCTTTTACAGATTGTTGGCCGGGCTGCTGCCTTCTGAGTTTTTTGACATGAATCAGTGAACACCTTCACAGGTGCATCTGCTTGTTGAATTTCAAATGGTATTCTGTCATTTCCAAAAGCTTTATTCTTCACTAATGCCTGTAGAGTAGTATGGACTTCTTCTTTGAATGCCATCATTTATTGATCACATAAACATACAGAAAAGCATACGTATTATACAGAGCATATAACTTCCTGAAACCATTGACTATCGACCAGTTCTTTATGGCACAGTGATTGTGTATTCCTTCCAACTTTTCTGATGACTGATACATGCATCATCCTATATTTTGCCAAGAGAAGCCTTCGAGATTGCAAATTGAAACTTGTCATTTTTGTTTTTGGGGCATCAGTGCCCTCTGGTGGTGGGAGTAGGAGGCCCAACCTTGCTGCTGGATTTGAACATCCAACCCAGTGGGCTGCAGTCCCGCGCACAATCACTACGCCTCCGGGGCTTAGCCCCACGAAACTTGTCATTTTCCTTTGATTCTTTCAGCTTGACAAATACTGAACATGTTCTTCCATTTGAGTTTTCTTACTCCATCCAGATCCTTGAACATTTCATTATACTTTATTTTTAATTCTCAAGCCATCTTTTGAAGTCTTCTGCTCAGTGCTTCTTCATTTTTCCCCTCAGTTCACTGTAACCACTATATGTGTAAACATAAGTTTCAGAGTCTTTTCTGAGAGCCATTTGGGTCTTTTCCTTCTTTCCGGTCGTTTAAATAACCCTTTGCTTTCTTCATATATGATGTTCTTAATTAAATTGTCTGATCTAGTCATTAGAGTACAATGTGGCCAATTTATTCTTCATAAAGTCTCTAAATTCAGGTAGGATACACTCTAAGTCATATTTGGTTCTCATGGACTGGTTTTAATTTCCTGTTTCCGCAGTTTAAAACTTACCTGTGAGAAATCAGTGATCTCTTCTGGCATCAGCTTCTGTCCTTGTTCTGACTGATGACACAGGATTTTCCCATCATTCATTTGTACAGATGTAGTCAGTGTGATTCCGGTAGGCAGATGCACATGTGAAGTCACTTTGTGCTGTTGAACAAATATATTTACAGTGAATACATCACTGGTCTTGCAAAATTAGGTTATAGGATTTCAGGCAATGCCCAAGGCTATCTTTTCCAGATACTAGCATTTGTTGGTTCTTGCATTTCAATCACCAAACATTATTGATGTATTTTGATTGAATAGTGGTCAATTTCAGACTCCAGAAATTAGTTAAACAATCTCCAAGCTCTTACAGTTTGGGAGACTGAATTCTGGATTCAGCATGCCAGCTCTCAAGAAGTGTTTCTTTCTCTGAAGAATGTCCTTATTCCTTATTTCCTTGGTGGTCTTCATGTGGTATGGTAGCCATCTCTCCTATCTCTCCCTGATTAGTTTTCCTAAGCTAATGGCTTTATATCTCAAAGGAAATTGGCTTTAAACACTCTAATATGATATTGGCTCTTTAATAAAAAATCCATTCCCAGATGAAATCATAATTCAGGCCTTCCTACTGTGTGTTTTTAAAATTGCTTCAGTCATGGATGAGGAAGCAAACTCATATCAAACCTTGTGTTAGTTTGGGTAGAGTAGAGAAACAAATTCATGGAGATTCATATGTGTGTAAGAAAGAGTTTTATGTACCAGAGCAGTTGAATATTGAGAAAACATCCCAGC
The DNA here is from genome assembly GCA_004026705.1 of Nesogale talazaci. NCBI lineage: Eukaryota > Metazoa > Chordata > Mammalia > Afrosoricida > Tenrecidae > Nesogale > Nesogale talazaci. Next base: position 6,625 of record PVJH01027318.1, on the reverse strand, counting down.
CCAATTCAGATTAAGTCCCTAAGTGTCTTATTATCCCATATGTCTGGTACCAGTCTATAAAGTCCTCTTACAGATACATGAAAGACATGTAATGACACTGAATGCAGCAAGATCACAGGCCAGTGGTTGGAAAGTCTTGTGGATCCAGTGGCACTGTACGTATCTCAGTACTGGCAGGGGTATCCACGTGATTTCTATGGCTTCAGAGGTTTGGCTGCATCAGTCTCTCTCCATGTGTCTTCTCCACAGGGATGTCTCAGGGGGAATGATCTGAGACAAGAGTGTGCATCTTCTACCTCCAGGGAGGAAATACAGAAGTTCCCAGAAACCTCAGGAGAAGGCCCACACAGAGGCCTAATTGATCATATCCTGATTGACAGGCTAGACACCACCCCTACATTCTTAGCCCTCAAATTGATACTACATCGTATAACTACTGCAGACCTGAACTTTAAAAATTTAAGTGGATCAGAACAATATGTAAGATGAGAAAAATTATTGCTCAAATAGTAAATGAAAATTCATCTCTCTTTTAGAAGATAAAGCTGTTAAACAGAAAGCAAAAATCTTATCTGTTAGATTTTGAGGAAAGTTGGAAACAACGGTCACTACACAAAGACTTTAGCTGACAGTGCTGTTTTGACATACTGAGCATACCGTATCTGATGTCTGATTTTTCCTGTTCTGGCTATCACTTTGGATAAGCCAAATTTTAAAAGTTTGGTCTGTTATGGTTTTAGTTTCCAGGTCATGACTAAACTGGGAACAACTAGTTCGAAGTTCTTTAATTACCATAGGATTATGATTTCAAAAACATATTTTAAATCTTTTCAATCTGTAACAAATAGTATATCTGGCAATGTTCCATTATGGGCCATAACATTTTCTATGGCTGATTTTCAGAAGCAGATCCCAGATCTGTCTCCTTTGTCCTCCTCTGGAAGTTCCACTGATATCTGCCACCATGGGTGGTCTTGATGGGATTTGAGGTACTAATGGCGTAACTTCTAGAATCCTAGTATCATACAAACCTCCACAGGATGACAGTCTGACAGATAGGTGGATGATATATGGAAACACACAAAGAAACCCAAATCAAAAAAAACCACTGACTGCCATGCAGTTGATACCCACTCACAGCAACCTCTCAGTGCCACCCTAATTCCAGTTGGTTGACATAAGAGGGAGAGTGTATCCCTCACAGGTTCCACTCCGAGTGTCCTTATGTACAACAGAAGAATGAAACACTGCCTCATTCTCACAGTTTTCGTTATGGTTGAGTTTGATGTGGCAGCCACTAGGTCAGTCTGTCTTACTGATAGTCTACATTTTTTTGACCAACCCTCTACTTTATCATCATGCCCTTTTCCAAGGCACTCATTTCTCCTGACAACATGTCCAACGTACGTAGGTCAAAGGCTCGCCATCCTGACTTCTAAGGAGCGCTCTGGCTAGACTTCCCCCAAGATAGGTTGGTTTGTTCTTCTGGGAGCCTTGGGCACTTCTGATATTCTTTGCCAACACCATAACTAAGATGTATCAATCCTGCCATGATCCATCTCATTCATTGTCCAGCTTTCACATGTATATGAGGCGATTGAAAACACTAAGGGATGGGGCAGGAGCACCTGAGTCTTCAAAGTGACATGCTTGTTCTTTAAACAACATTTTTGACACAGATTTGTCTTAAAATCTGTGCAACAGATTTGTCCAAAGCAGTATACATGGTTTGATTTATTTTTAAAAGTTGTATTGGCATGTGATTCAAATATTTTACAATTCAATGATGCATTTCTATAAAGAAGGGTTGTACAATCATCACCGCAAGTACTTTTAGAATGGTTTCTTTTCGTTTGGGGGTGTTGCATGTTTTTATTAGGAAATGTGTTAATACAATGAACTGAAAATTTAGAGACACTGAATAGCCTTAGTTTATTATGAAAGAGAGACATGGATAGTATTTCCACAATGAAAGACTTCAGATCTTCAGTGGAATGGACAGCTTCATGTGATGCTAGTTCAATCCTGGGTTAGTTTAGTCTGCAGACATCCCGGATATGTGGCTATCTCTAAAGAAGAAGTCATCCTTATCATCTCGAACAACTTTGTTGCCTCCAAATGTCGGGGCGAGACGTCTATCTCTGCCTTTCACTTTTGCTGCTTGAATCTAGCCTTCCTGTCCTTTCAAGCTAGAACTGACGGTTCCTATTGTTGCTTACAGGGCTTTTCCTTGAGGTTTTCCTGGAAGCATCATGCCTCTGGTTACAGTTTCAGCAGCACGTCAAAGAGGGGGAGAAACCTTTTCTAAATGCCTGCCATGCCAAGGTGCTTGGAAGGTCACAGCACTTCCTTCTCTTTCGCTGCTATGGAGCTGGGAGGAGAGACAGGCAGGAAGTTTTCTTTTTCTTCTTGTTCCTTGTGATTAGTTCTCCTTTTACCCACAACTTTCCCTGCTGGGTCTCCAAGAAATCGAATCATTCGGACTGTCTCTATAGCTTTATGGAACCTGAATTTCTTATACAAAAATAACAACAACAACAACAACAACAACAAAAACACAGCAGAAAACACCACCTAACAACTACAGCAAAGTAAGACAGAAGAAAAAAGAAGGCAGAAAACATTAAAAACTAGAGCAAATTTAAAAGGCCAAAAGGGAGATCAAGATATAAGGTGATTTCTTGACTGCGACTTCCATGAATGTTACCTGTGGATACGATTAAAATGAAAGTTTGGACATTTTAATATATATTTTTTTGCTTAACTTGATGTTGTTTGTTCAGTCAACTCTAAGGACTTTGGTATTGTTTACATTGAGCTGCAATTCATACTGAAGGCTGCAGTTGGATTTTAATCAGCAAGTCCTTCAAGTCCTCCTCCTCTCAACTAGTAATGTTGTATCATCTGGATTGTTAATCAATCTTCCTCCCATCCTGATGCTACATTCTTTTTGTGTGTGTGTGGGGCGGGGGGGCGGGTATCACTGCCTCTGGTGGCTGTGGGCGCTACCCAGTGCTGCTCCTGAGAGCCGCCACTGGATTTGAACTGTCAAGACCGCAGGCCACAGTCCCGCACTCAACCACTTACGCCACTGGGGTTTAGCCCCCTGATGGTACATTCTTATTCATGTTATCCACTTTCTCAGATTATTCACTCAGTACAGAGACTGGAACACTCTGCTTAAAGAACACAATCCTGATTCACACCTATGTTGATTTAAAATCATATAGTATTCCCTTGTTCTGTTCTATTCAGAGGTTCTGCAAGAACAGTTAATCATTCTTGAATGTCCATTGTTCTCAATGTTTCCTCTAGTTTGTTATGCTCCACACAGTCAAATGTCCTTTCGTAGTTAGTAAAACACAAACACACATCTTTCTGATAGTCTCTGCTTTCTGCCAAGGTCCGTCTGGCATCAGCGATGCTATCCCTTGTGGCCCATCATCTTCTGAGTCTGCCTTGACATTCTGGCATAGAAGGTGCGCCATCACCCAGACCCTGCCATCTTGTTCCTCCCTGGCATCAGTGCTTACTGTGTTCTTCTGCTCCCTGCACCAAATGCAGTCAATGGCCAGGCCTAGGAATATATCGCAGTGTCCTAGGACCTTGCTTTTCCTACACTGTTCCACTGCTCGAGGAGACATTTTCTATTTACCTTCCATCTGCACATTCATCTTTGCTCAGCAACTCGCTTACGAAACCATTCTTGACTTCTTGCCCAGGTTACAGCTGATGACTTTCCTCCTTGGGTTCTGTTACACTTGATGTAGCATAGGATAAAATCACCAAGATAAGTCCGGGCAAGCTAAGAGGAAAACTCGAGTTTTCTATGTAGCCCTTGTAGTTTCTTCATGCTACTGGGTATCTTTCTTTAATGAATAGAAATCAGCTTTTTCCCAACTTAAGAACTAGAAGTTAAATTCAGGTCACTGATGCTAAAAGGTTTTCTCTGCCACTCTGAGGGAAAATCTATTTCAATTCTCTATCCCTCGGGGAGCTCCACGTGGAATCTGTCTTCCCTCATTCCTGCTTGTCTGTTTCTGAACTTAATCTCAAAAGGCATAGACTTAAAATGTAACATACACTGATTTGGCTTCATTCATATAAATTTAGAAAATTCACTGCAGTTAACATATCCCAACTCATATAGATTATGTAGGACAGAGTAGAATTGCCCCCTTGGATTCTGATGTTTAAATTTTTTACAGGAGTAAAAAAGTTATCTTATCTTCCTTTCATGGAGTAGGCAGTAGGCTTGAACCACTGATGTCATGGTTATCAGCTCAACATTCTTCAATGGAATCACATAGACACTTATGGAGGTTAGGATTTACAGCATATTGGGTATTGGGGTGGGGTGAGGGTGGGTAAGTGGAAGAGATACAACTTAATCCATAATATAGTTCCATTGCATTTTGGAGAAAGTGTGTCCTCTCTGGATTAAAAACCATATTTATGTCCTGATGTGGGGTAAGAGCTGTGGACATTTATTTCTTCTTCTAAAAATTCCCTAAGAACCATGCAAGCAGAGTATTGTCTTTGTGAACCGAGTTAAGCCAACTGGCCTCCGTATTCCCTAAGACCGTGGTCCTGAACAACTAGATCCAGTGATTCATTCTCTCAAGATATTTATGTCTAAGAAGTCTAATTACCTTTCCCCTCTATGCTTCATGGACACATTCATTGGATATATTTTGCAATAAAGGTGTGTACCTTTGACAAATATCTTTTGGCACACCTATGTAAATTCATAGGTATGAGCCTGTTCTGCCTCTCACCCTCACTCAACTTATTGTACCTATCCATAAACCTATTTGTAGATGACCATTATTTCAATACTAGGCTTTGTTGCCTTTAATTCTTACACTCTTCCCAGTGGTTTCTTCACTTCATTCTTGGTACTTCTCAATTTTTTCTCACAACAAAAAGCAGAGACTAGATAATATATAATGTCGCACACAATTGAGTTGCAAAGTGCTCATAGGGTATTAAGTTGAACACTTTTAGTGTCTTGGCATAGAAGAGTGTAAGTAGAAAACAGGTTCTCCCTACAGCTGAATTTATTACAGCACAATTTTAGTATGCTGCTCTATTTTCAAGTTTGTTTGTTTGTTAGTTTCCAAAACACCTGGTGGGACCATAATGTCACCTTTGAAACATGCAGAAAGAGATTGCTCTTGAAAATATATGAGAATCTAAAATCAGAGGCCCTTAGTGTATGTGTGAATTCAGCACTCTGAAAAGTAGAGCCCTAACTCAATTCTATCATCTTGGCATAAGTATAGGATCCATGTTGTATTTTAGAGCTGATTTCCTTCCTTCCTTTCTTCCTTCCTTGCTAAACAGAGGCTTCTCTAAGTCTTGTGCTGACCTAACCATATACTTTAAAGGAAATATATATATATATATATTTATAATTTTAAAAATAATTTTGTTGGGGGCTCATACAACTATTTTAAATCTCTAAGGTCTGATAGTTTCAGGTTATTACAATATATACTCAGATTCAAGATGTGGCAGCTTGTGCCTGAAGGTTTTCATGCATTTCACATAGGTAAGTCTTTACAAGGAACTCCAGAAGCAGATATAAATTGAGAAAGCACTTTTAATAGTATGTCTCCAGAAACATTTACCCCACTACTATCCTGTGGCCAACCAGTAATAATGAACTGATGAGCACATACTTTATTGTTGTGCACATTAACCAATCATATTATCAGACATATCCCTCATACCTATTAAGGCTATCTTTGACTCCCAAATGTCTCAGCCAATATTGATTTTGTAGCTTCAGTTTCTGCTTCAATTGAAAAAGAATTACTGTGTAATTCTACTGTGTAGACTGGCCCTCTTTACTGTGAGTTTGGACATCTTCCCAGTTGGTACCATCTTTGGACTTTCAATAAATCCCTTAGTTTGGCCAAGTGTGTTTTTAATTGTAGGACAATATTACCAATTTATGGGAAAGTGTTAAGAGTCACACAGATATCTTTTTCTGCAAGTATTTTAAGGGCAATCTCTTAATAAGAAAAAGCTGAGGTTATTATTGGTGCTAACAATGGGCTCAAATATAACAACAACTGTGAGAATATTGCAGGAGCAGGTAGAATTTTATTTCGTTGAACATAGATTTGGCATGTCAGGTGCCATTTCATGACACCTAACAATAACCTGGTAAGGTCGTCAGAGGACTGCCTCCTAAGAAGAGATAGATAGTCCATCTCAGAGCAGGAGCGGCAGAGGCAAAATAGCATATATTCATGTCAATGTGCATGAACCCTGCTGGTGTAGTGATTAAATCCTGAGCTTCTGACCACAAGGTTGGTGGTTGAAACCCACAAATTGTTCCATGGGAGAAACACTTGCTAATCTGGTTCCTTAAAGATGAGCTTAAAGATTCCTTAGGGAGAGTGAGCATGATAGTGAGACAAGAGGGAAGCAAATGGAAATAGAGGAAGGAACTGGGGGATAATGAACATTTATAGAGGTTCAAATACAGGGATGTACATAGGGGCATATATTTATAAGTGAGGATGGAGAAAGAGATTAATGTGTATACTTATAGGGTTAGTAGTAGGACAACAGATGGGCATTGGACCTCCACTCAAGTATCTCCTTGGTTCAA